>OLKM01007567.1:0-11432 GCA_900291075.1 Melanogrammus aeglefinus | reverse complement strand
ATCGATTGCTAACTAAAAATACGTTCGCTTTATTATGTCGATGTTGATTTATTTACCGCTATCTGCCGTTTGGGTCTTCTAGGCAAGGCCTTGCGTGAGTTAACCAAACAAACAAACAAACTGCGTGAGTTAACGCCAAACAAACAATTCCCAAACTCGCTGTGTATTCTCCTAAGACCCGAGCCACACCAAGTGATGGAGAAATTCAGGCGTGGCGACTGTGGCATCGAACGGCCAATCTTACCCGTAAACAATGGATAAACTAGACGCTCTTTCCAAGAAAATGGACAACTCGCACTTCAGTGAATTTTTCGGCTGCGCGGCCTGGAGTCAACCGAGGCCACTTGCTCCTTGCACCAGGTGGCGCTCGAGTTGGTCATTAAGCCCTGGTCAAACTTGAAGAAGCGTTGAACGCAATTGCAACACTTGAAAATCAATCCGAAAGGCGAAGGCAAATCTCCGTTTGCTGCACCTGCAGAGGGCGAGGCAGGCTTCCTGGAGGGCCTCCTGGCTAGACCTCTCCGCTCTCTTCCTTCCAATGAAGAGCATGACATGCGAATTTGCCCATAGGCTTGGTCCATTGGTCGAGCAATCCAGACCCGCACGGTGATATTCAAGTCTTCCCTCTTCAAAAGAAGATCTCCATATGCGAGCAGTGATCGCACCTGTTTAGCTCAAGGCCCTTCCCGCGTGAAGCACGGATTACTGACGGATATGTCGGTGCGTCGGTTAGGAAACTTCGGGACCATACTGGCCGCTGCGCGGGCTCCTGGCAAAAGGTAGAAGAACCAGAGTCCGGACCCCGGCACCCTCTTGTCTGGATTGGCAATGAACAATTGGAAGTTTCGGAGCTTAGAGGCGGCCACGACCGCTCTGAGTCTCAATTCCCGGCCTGAATAGTCTAGAGCCAGCCCCCCCCCCCCCCCCCCCCGCTATTACTGCCTTTTGGGGAAATGGTGGTCAGTTCGAGTAGTATGCTCCCCCCATTATCTTTTGGTTTTTCTGTCCAGCCTATTTCTTATTTTTTCCTTTTCACTTCCGTGACTGGCCATTTGGGACTTCAAAAATATTCTAATTGTTTATTGCTGTAAGTCCTGTACTTAAAAAAAAAAAAAAAACTGTCGATTGGACCAGCCTTGTTGGGTGGTTGCATGCGCAGACGTTGTTTTGTTGTGTTTTGCCTCCTTTTGTTGGTTGTTGGTTTGCTTGATTGGTTTGTCGCTGGCTTTTGTTTTGTTGGAGGCTATAGGCCTGTAAATTACGGTTATATCGGTTTTTCTGTAATTGAACTATTGACTGCGTGAAGTCCAATGTCATTATTTGTTTTATTTTTTTTATCTTCTTTCTCCCCCTTGGAAAGTTTTCCTATAGGGACCGCGCCTTCTAAGTGTTAGGTGGGTGGGTTATAATAAGGCTTACATGGTTCCATCTGGCAATATCATGTATCGGTACTGTTGTTGTCTTGTCTTATGGGGAGGTGTGTGTGTGTGGGGGGGATTTCACTTTGCTGCTTTTCCGTGTAATGTGTGTGCGTGTGTTGGTATTCATGTGTTGTGCGCGGCGTGTTTTGGCTTGCACGTGTGTGGGTGTGTGTGTGGTGTGTGTGTGTGTGTGTGTGTGTGTGTGTGTGTGTGTGTGTGTGTGTGTGGGTGTGGTGTGGGGGGGGGGGGGGGGGCGGGGCGGGGGGGGGGGGGGGAGGGGGGGGGGGGGGGGGGGGGGGGGGGGGGGAGGGGGGGGGGGGGGGGGGGGGGGGGGGGGGCGGGGGGGGGGGGGGGGGGGGGGGGGGGGGGGGTGGGGGGGTTGGGAGCGGGGTCGGGGGTGGGGGGAGGTAGCGGAGCTGGGTGGGGGGGGGGGGGGGTGGGGAATAGCAGGTCTTGCTCTGGCCGATGCTCTTTTTCTGGTTATTTACAGCTCATATCTTATCTTAATGTACGCACGACTGAATGACTAAAATAACCGTGATTTCTTTTAACGTATTCTGCACGTGGCCTTAATTTGCCCATAAGGACGCACAAGTTTTTCTGATGTACTAAGAAAGAGAGAGAGTGACATAGCCCTTGGTCAGCGAATCCCACTTGCTTCAGAAAGATTCACAAGCTACAAATAAACATTACGTTGTAAAGACAAATGCTTCAGCCCTCAATTAAACACAAAGCGTAGTAATTTGTGGTCCGCCGTAACTTTCCAGGTCACCAATTTAGTGTTGGGGGCGACTCAGGATGGTAGAATCACTTTATTGAAAACCATCATAGAAAACAAGAAAATTGCATTTTTATCTATTTACGACACCTAACAGCTTGATCTGATTTCTATGTACGTCCTGTCCAATATCATGCATGAACTGTCTGATTAACCGATTATTTATTGGGGCAGAACTTCTAATGCGGTTTGGGACCACTTCTGGTGGACAGGACGCCTTGTAGTAGAGGGCAGGTGATCAGAGATCAGCGTCGGTTGCATTGAGGAGAATGGGCTCAGGAATTTTCAGTAATCGATATATGGCGGGCGTTACCATCACCAACAAACAAGACTTCTCGTTTTTTTCTGCACAAGACATCATTCGATTTCCCAGAATAGACTTCATTTTTGTATCGAAGGTTCTCCTCGGAAGGTAAGCACAGGGCATCATGTCCCCCTGGCCTTCTCAGATCACAAGGCTGTCATCTGTAGGGCTAACCTTTCCGTATCTCGTGACGCCGCCCCACGCTGGCGCTTTCATATGCCTCTTTGCTGCGCAGTGGAATTTTTTGGTGCCAACTTGAATCTGGCCTGCAGGAATTCATATTTTTTAACTTGCATTCAGTTGTGACACTCGTATCCTATGGGATTTGGTAAACAGGCTATATTAGAAGTACCTGCATATCGTTTTCCTCTAAATTAAACAAACGCGTCAACGCAGGATTCTCTTGAGCCTGGAATGTTGATCTCGGGCAACTAGAAAGGTACTATGCACCAACAACTAACTCCTGACTCAATCACCCAACGTAATAAAATAAAAGAGGAGCTGAATTCCCTATCCGGACAGCACGCTGAATTTCTTATCCATCGTACGCGCCAGCACCATTACTTTGAGAGGGGCCCGCCCCAGCCGGTCACTTGCCTTAAGCCCTTCGTGCCAGTGAACACTTTGCGCACATACCCGCACATTAAAACATCGAGCTGGCGCTCTAGCTACGGACCCCAAATTAATTAATGAGACCAATTCCGCTCCTTTTATTCAACTTGTAATAGTTCTGAAGTTGTTCTCATGGACCTTCTAAATTTGATTCATTTTCAAGAATTTAATCTTACCTAAATTGCTGCCCCATGGAGGCTACGTCTCTGGACAAACCATTTACCCTACTCGATTTGAGAGGGCTTTTACCGCAGTCTTTAATAAAGGCAAATCGGCGGGTTTTGACGGAATTCCTCCAGAACTATATTTACAGTGTTGGTCTCAATCTTGGCCCTCTATTTGCTGAGCATGGATCAATCATGCCATTTCAAGTGGTTTCCTTTTCAAGAGATGTTACACGACCGCTACAATCACCTTACTCATAAAAAAGGGAAAGAACCCAAATGAATG
The DNA here is from genome assembly GCA_900291075.1 of Melanogrammus aeglefinus. Lineage (NCBI taxonomy): Eukaryota > Metazoa > Chordata > Actinopteri > Gadiformes > Gadidae > Melanogrammus > Melanogrammus aeglefinus. The sequence continues at coordinate 7,867 of OLKM01007567.1, read as the reverse complement.
TGCAAGATTATCGTCTATAATCGCTCTTGAATGCTGACGTTAAACTTTTGCTAAAGTGCTTGCACTAAGGCTTGAACCCCTTATGTGATTAAGCTCATTTCACCCTGACCAAACTTGGCTTCGTAAAATCTCGCCTTATCCTCTGATAATGTTCGCTACTTTTGCACATTGTCGAAGCTTCAGCTGAGGTCCAAACGCCTTGTGCTGTATTATCTCTGGACGCAGAAAAAGCTTGTTGATCGCCTTGAATGGCAACTATTTATGGCTGTTCCTTCAGCATATGGGATTTGGTATCCATTTCATCAAATGATTAAAAACGCTCTAAACGCCTCCCCTTCAGCCATGGTAATGACTGGCAATATCTGTTCTTCGTTGTTTCCAGTGGGCCGCAGCTCTAGACAAGGCTGCGTTCTTTCTCCACTTTTATTCATTTTATCTTTGGAACCTCTGGCCCAGACGGTGCGTCAGTCAACCCATACTCCTGTTATTGTCCATGGAACAGATCATTTCATCTCTCTTTATTGTGATGATATTTTGCTTTATCTTTGTGATGCAATTAAATCTTCACCACATATTTTGTCTATATTTGATAAATTCGGGAGTATCTCTGGCTACAAAATAAACTGGTCTAAGTCAGCTCTCCTTCCTCTAAACGACACTATGAGGCATGCTTCCTTACCAAACATTATCTTCAGTAGTTGTTACAATTTTAAATACCTAGGTCTATCGATTTTTCCTTCATTACAAACTACAGTCTCGTTAATTATAACTCGACTCTCAGGCAGGTGGAATCCGATTTGTAGCGTTGGTCGTCCATTCCTAATTCATTTCGAGCAAGAGCTTCTATCGTAAAGATGAACATCCTACCGCGAGTCAACTTCTGTAGTTCAATGCTTCCCTTAGCTCCCCCAGTTGGTCACTGGGATAAACTGCATGCACTTGTTTCCAGGTATGTCTGGAAAGGGAAACGCCCACGGATTAAAATGTCCATTTTGCAGAGGCACAAACTCTCAGGTGGCCTTGGACCTTCCAATTTCCAGTTTTTATTTTTGGTCCTCAACCCTTCGTTCTCTTCATACCTGGTTTAGATCCAGAGGCTCAGGTAGCCTGGCGTTCATTAGAGGAACATTCTAGTAATACCACATAGGGCTTGCAGGATGTTATTTTACTCAAACATCCCTCTCAAATGTTAAATCCAAATTTGGCTCTTTAATCTCACATCTTGTTGCCATATGGAGAACTGTGGAAATCACACTCTAGCAATCCACTTTTAAATTCCATCCTCACCTTCCTTTATTTAATAATTTCGCCTTTTGCTTGGGTTGGTCACCACCGATGTCCTTCCCTCAGTGGAGGGATAAAGGGATTAATAGCCTTTTCCGACATTATGTCAGATAATGCGCTCAGATCTTTTCAGGACTTGAAATCGCATTACAATTTACCGCGGGCCCTCCTTTTTTCTTCTAACCTACAACTCCGCAGCGCTTATCGGGCAACGGAGTCCCTGGGGTGAAAGCATGGTGCCCTCATCCATTCATAAAATATGTGGCAGTTCATCTACCAAAGCTTGGTCTCTGCTCTATACCACATTTATGTCCAACATGCAGAAAAACCTTTGCAAGTGGAATAGTCGCTGGAGCCATGATCTCTCAATTGCACCTTTCTTCAATCAATTGGTCCATAGTCTGGTCAAAGCTTGACCTATCTTCGCGTAATCCCAACCATCAGAATGATTCACTACAATTTCATACACAGCTTACTGCCTACGCACTCCTCATAAATTATTCTTGATGAAATTAAATCCATCTCCTAACTGCCAGCTTTGCTCTCTAGGTACTATAGGTACCTGTTGTTGTTACATGGTCTGGGAGTGCCCTGGGGGTGAGCGACTTTTTGGAGTATGGTATCCAATAGGATGTCTATAGTACTTGGGGCGTCCATCCACTGCTCCCCAACTACTCTATTGCTGAGTGATTTCACGGGGTCTAGATCTTTCTCTGATGCACCAACGCTGGGTTTTGGGTAGGGCCTTACTGCTGCTAAAAAGCTTGTAGCACAGAGATGGAAAGCTCCTCATGACCTGTCCTACCACCAACATTGGTGAACACAGTCAATAGATCTGGCTAAATTAAGAGAGATCTGTGGCCAGCATGCATGGCGCCAAAGCTAGAAATATTAACTTATGGTCCACCTTTATTAACAGTATGTGGGAGGGTAGTCATGGCTTACTGTATCTACGCTTACTCACTGCTTTTCACCTTTTCTTTTCTTTTTTGTTTCTTTATTCTATTTCACATGTTAGTATTAGGCCTATTGGAACAAATTTGCTGAGTTTCTTCAAATTATTGATTCTGTCTTTGTGGGAGGCAAGAAGACCTGGAGGTGGGTGGGCTTGGGGGGGGGGAGTATGGTTGAGTATTATATGTGTTTATGTTGGTCTTACTTGTGTATATGTGTAACTGTTTTTCTTGTATGAAATATAAAATACAATAAAAATTGATCACACAAAAAAAAAAGTCGACACGCACATACAAAACTTGACGCTAAAGGATTTCTCGAACAATACAAAGAACTGTTACTGAAGATGAGATAATTGATGGTGAACAATCCGATAGTGAAGCAGGGAAATCAGCTCATGATGTTGTGGGACTAAATGAGGTTGAGAGATACTGTGGAGGATGTAGATATTGAGCACACTTGAGCACAAATTAGCCTCTCTCTTTTTGTCTATGCAAACTGTGTTGCACGTTTCTCGAAGTGCAACACAAAAGATTGTAGAACATTTGCATAACCTGCTGTCTTTCTCTAACACTCAAACTTTTAACAGTGTCAAAGAGATCCTTTAAAAACATAAAATTGAAGTAAATGATTGTGTTTTGTGCAAGAAATTTCAAGTGCTATAGCTCAAACTAATCCACTCCTTTTTAACAATATCAGAGAGAGGTTCCCTATCTACAGATCACAGAAAGAATATATGCTTCAAAGGGCACTTTCCTGTTATCGAACCCACAGAATATCTGTACAACACAGCCCATAAAAACTCTTTTGTGTATATATCTGTCACTAAGGTACTTGAGACTTAGGTGTACAGATTTTTTTGACCAAATTGTATTTATCAAGAAGCTTTATCTGGGCACTTTAAGTCTTTTCAAGACGGCAAGTATTTACAAGGAGAATAAGCTACTGGGAGAACAAACACTTGCATCAGTTTGGGATTTTACATTGATGAATTTGAAGTGTGTAATTCATTGGGGACCTCTAGAAAAACTCAATAAGATTACGACAGTAATATTGGGTGGTTCTAAAATTTACCAGCCAGGAGGTTAGGTCAGTCTCACTTCATTTCAGTTGGCTGTCTTGGGTAAAAGTGTAGACATAAAAAAAATATGGTTAGTGAAAAGTTTCTTGAGCCATTGCTTAAAGATATAAAGTGTCTAGAAGCAAGAGGGAATTTTTGTTGAAGTTGTGGGCCAGTTTGTTAAACGCACTGTGGTAATTGTGTATGTGCTGACAACCTCGGTGCGCATGGTCTTGCTGGCTTTTCTGAAAGTTTTAATGTTGAAAATTTCTGTCGGTTTTGTTTGATTAGTCGGGGCCAAATTGCAACCACTGAGGTAATGATTTTTCAATTGAGAAGTGTTGATCAGCATAAACTCGTTTTTCGAAGAGCTTAAGCAGGGGGGCAACCTCCAAAAGTGTTAAGGGGTCAAAAGTGAATGTGTTACTGGGGCAAACATCTCCTGTTTTTTTCACCCAATAACTGGATTTCCTCCAGATCTTGTTGCATGATCTTTTGGAAGGGTCATCCCTGTGGAATTATCCCTTATGTTTGAAAAAATCTGATTTCAAAACCGCTTTATTACATTTTGATGAGTTAAATTGACTGCATAAAATATAATTTCCCTACAAGTATGAAGACAAAGTATACAAGCCCCACAAAATTCCAAAAGCAAGCTTTGAAAAGGGGACAGTGGGGGGAAACGGGCATGAAAACTGGACACTGCTTCGTTTACTTTCCTTTTGTGATTGACGCAAGATACCAGAACAGGAGGCCAGCTTGGGTGATTTCAATGGACCTCAAGGAAATTCTTGACATTGTTGTGTCAAGCAGGCTTTCTGAAGAAGCACTGTGTTAATTTATCTTTATTAACTACTCTCGATCATCGCAAGTTGCTCACCACAGTACCTTTCCAGAGTTCAGACTGAGGCCGAAACATCATTTTATCGACCACTACCCGCAACTTATTCGCTGCTATGGGCCTTTGATTGAATTATGGACAATGCGATATGAGGCTAAGCATAGCTACTTTAAAAAGGTTGTCCATTGACACTCACAACTGGAAAATGTGCTGCTCACTCTGTCCACGAAACATCAGCAAATGATAGCCTACCAACCTGGACATGGGGATCCTTTTCAAAGCCAAAACTGTAATGTTGAAAATGTGAAGGTGGTAAGGGTTTCAGAATTGGATCCATCTCTCAAGTATGAAATACAGAAGAAGTACCCACATCTAGACAGTGTGTCCCTGTCTAAAACGGTTCACCTGGATGGGACGGCAACAGTATGCGGCAAGCATGATTTTGTCTTCTGGGCAGTGCTGCAGTGGCCTCCGAGTTCCATAAGATTGCAAACATTCTTGTCAATGCAGAGGAGGTGGCATTCATTTGTAAAAAACTTTTCTTCTTGGTACTAATGGAACATTACAGGTCCTATGAACTTGTTTGAAAACACCTGTGCAGACCTTCTTGACCCTGGATCCAGATGTGCTGACGGATTACCATCCTTCTAGCAGCGGTACACAGTTGGTGGGGAAGCTTTATGGTGACTCCGAGGACATTCCTTCTCCATTAACCTCCTGAGACCCGAGCATTTTTTCTGGTGTGCATTTTTTTTTTTATTTCTCCTTGCTATCTGGGATAAGTAGGAGACTAATAAGTACAGTACATACTAAAGTTTGTCTTTGTACAGGAAGTAGTTTTTGCAAAAAATGATGTCCTCATATGAGGACACTGGGGATTATCTCAACATAAAAAAAAACTATATTTGCTGTTTGGGACCAGAAGCGCCCAATTTGTGTAAATTCCAATTTTCAGCTTTCTACAATAGTAAGTAGTTCTCTCAAATATCAGTGTCCTCACTACGAGGCATTGGGTTGGAAGTAAAAAAAAGAATCCTACTGTATATAGAATACAGTGACATATGGAAGTTCAAGAGGTTTTATTCAAAAATGCCACATCAGATTGGCCTGATTTTTTCTGAGTGTCATCCTGAGGTCAAGTACTATCAGTCTGAAGTGGAACGGTCAAGTAATTAACGAGTAGTTTTTATAAGAAATGTGAATCCTCTCCTGAGACCCTGTGTCCTCATACGAGGACATTATTTTTTTGCCTCTTTGCACCATGATACTCCATTTTAAAAAACTTTGACCCTATTAGCCACATTTAGGGGGACACTGCCTGCGCCATCTTGTGGTTGATATCACAAAAAAAGACAACATGGTACTTTAATCAGGGGATGCAAACAGCACGCCCGAAAGCGCGAAACTTGCTTTTTTCATGACCAATTAGGTGACTTGGGGGGGGGGGGGGGGGGGGGTCTCAGTGTCTCAGCTGGGGTCAGTAAAATGTTTTTCTTACAGGCTGACAGTGACAATCACGTGAAACTGAGGCAAACTCATTCATGGTTGTCTCTGATTACACTGATAACAGCCTCTTCCAATGTAGACGCGCGACATGCGCGCTCGTGAAAGCGGTGCGTATCCGCGTGCATCGTTGCGACGGCGACGGCGTTTTTCCCCCCCGTTCCCTACGTTGCTGTGACAGGCAGGTGTCTCCCACGGAGCTCTGCCCCGTTTCAGAGGTGAAGGAGAGACGTTGCCTCCGCGATGTAGAATATGTACAATTCAAAAAGTGAAACCAACACATTATATAGGCCTATATGTCCATAACACACTGAATGAAATGAAACATCCCATGTCTATATTTATTCAGTTTATTGTAATAGTAATAATTATGACTAACATTCAGTGAAGACCTAAAAATCTGTATCTCCAAAATGGAAATATTGCAGAGGATTTTTTTTTTTTTTTAAGCATTTTTAATATAGAAATGTTGGCCTTCTGAAAACTATGTCCATCTATATGCACTCAATACTTGGTTGGGGTTGAACTACTGGAAATTGACTTTTCCATGATATTAGAATGTACTTATTTGTTAATGTGAGCACCCCCCCCCCCCCCCCCCCCGGGAAATTCCTCTTTTTGGTCCTGACCCGTTTGCTTCCCTGTTTAATAACATAACATAGTCCCAATGTCCTCAAACAAGGACGTGACATTTATTGATGTCCTAGTCTGCTACTATTACTAAAATGTGTCAAATGTTAATGCCAAATGAAGACAGACATTGTTATACACAAAATACACTGGTTTCATTCATAAAATTTGGATTTAATTCTTACCTTGGTCTTTTATCTTCCGGGAACTGCCATAGAAGGCCCCGGCTGAAATTCCCGCCATTTTTCCCCCCCAAAGAAAATGGTGTAATTTGTGATATCACCACAAGTTGGTGCAGGCAGTGTCCCTAAATGTGGCTAATAGGTCAAAGTTTTTAAAAATGGAGTATCATGGTGCTAAGAGGCAAAAATGTAATGTCCTCGTATGAGGACGCAGGGCCTCAGGACGATTCAAAATGGTGTTTTTTTCTACTCTCTCTTCCCCCTCTCTCTCCTCCCCCCTTTTTCTCCTCTCCATAACTCTCAACATCTCCTCTTCTCTTACCACCTCTGTCTCCTCGCTCATTCCCTTTTTCTCCTCTCCATAACTCTCAACATCTCCTCTTCTCTTACCACCTCTGTCTCCTCCTCACTCACTCCCTTTTTCTCCTCTCCTTAACTCTCAACATCTCCTCTTCTCTTACCACCTGTCTCCTCCTCGCTCATTCCCCATTTCTCCTCTCATCATCACCCCCCTTTTTCTCTCCTCACCAACTCTCTTCTCCCGTTCTCTGCTCCCTTCTCTCCTTTCCTCTCTTCCACTAGCTCTATCCTCCCTTTACTATTCCTACACTCTTTATCTCCCCTCTAATCTCATTGGCCAGTCAAATTCAGTGATCAAAGCAATACACAGGCATACATTATGGTATAGACTGAGGCTTATTTTTTTCTGGAGAAGGTTCATTCGCAGCCCCCATGACATTGGTGTAATCTGTCTTCTAATTAGGTTTGACTAATCATTTTCTCCCACTTTTTCTCTCTCCCCTCTTTTCATGTATGTTACTTCGGGTCGTTCTTTCCTCCAGAGATGCCTGGCGAATCCAGCTTCCAGAAGTCCCAACATCTGTGGAGGGCCTGATTAATATACTTAAAGAGAGACTCAATCTTCAAGAAGATTTCTCACTACAGTTTGAGGATCCAGAGTTTGGAAATGCACTCTGCAACTTAACAGAGATGTCAGAATTACCAGCTGAGCGTGCAGTCTTGCATGTCATGTGGAACTGTGATTTGTCTCCACTTAACCAATCCACTAGTTCAGTCTCCTCTCAGGACACAATCAGTGTTCACTCTGAGGATTTCAGGCCTAGTTGGACCGATTCTATCCAGACCACATTAAGGCGTAGAGTGGTCATCTCCATTCCTAATCCCAAAGTTTACATATGATGTGGAGCTGAAATTGTCTAAGGCCAATGACACACATGAAAAGACAGAAGGGCCTTGAAGTGACAAGAGACATGAAGATGAAGATATTGGATAAAATTGCACAAGCAATTTTTGAAATCAAAAGCTACCCTGAGAAAGATGAGCTTGAGTCAGTTGCCGCTGCGCTCATTCAGAAGTATCCATGTCTGAAAGAGCCATTTGGCGTCACAGGCT
>OLKM01007566.1:0-11434 GCA_900291075.1 Melanogrammus aeglefinus | reverse complement strand
AGGAGGGAAAGAGAGGAGTCAGAACCTCTTCACTTACGAGGAGGGAGGAGGCAGAGGGAGGATTGATGACAGGATGTGATGTATCACAGGCAGGGACTAACGTGACTGGCGACTGGCCACCTTAACGTCCATTCAGCTGTGATCGCCAGATGCCAGGCAGCGCAGACAGTCTCAGTGTGAGCGCACTCAGGCGCCAATCGACGTTCACACCTGTAGCGGACTGAGGACCATCATGTCATTATGCTAACATCACGATGGTGTCTATGCTGCTCAACGTCGGTAGCATGGTGTCATGCTGCTTAGACATAGCATATTGTCATCATATGCTATCATAGGCATATTGTCATTATGCTTAATAATGCATGGTTTATGCTAACATTGCATGGTGTCATGCTGCTTACCATAGCAACTGTCATTATGCTAATTTAGCATGGTGTCATGCTGCTAACATTGGCATGGTGTCATGCTGCTAACGTAGCATATTGTCATATGCTCAACTTAGCATGGGCGTCATGTGCTAACATTGCATGGAGTCATGTACTGCGCAACATAGCATATTTGTCATTCATTCTAACACATAGCATATCGGTCATTATGCTTAACATAGCATGGTGTCATCTAAACATTTCATGGTGGTCATGCTGCTAAATCATAGCATATTGTCTTACTCGCTAACATTGCATGGTGTCATGCTTGCTAACGATTGCCATGGGTGTCATGCTGGCTAACATAGCATAAAATGTCATTACTGCTAAACTTGCATGGCGTCATGCTGCTGAACACAATAGCATGGTATTCATTAGTGATCATCAGTGTGAGTGAGCTCAGTGAGCGCCATGACGTCACACCTGGCGTAGGCGCCCTGAGGCACATATTGTCATTATGCTAGCATACGATGGTTTATGATGCTGCTAACGCTAGCATGGTGTCATGCTGCTAACATAGCATATTGTTGCTAACATAGCATATGTAATCATTATGGCTAACATAGCATGGTGTCATGCTAACATGCATGTGTTCATGCTTGCTAACATATGCAATATTGTCATTATGCTTAACTTAGCATGGCGTCATGCTGCTAACATTGCATGGTGTCCATGCTTGCTAAGATAGCATATTGTCGATGCATGACTCTAGCATAATTGTCATTATGCTAACATGGGCTGGATCTGGTGTTTCATTGCCTTGCTACTTACATATTGCAGTGGTGTCATGCTGCTTAACTAGCTCCAATGTCATTATCGACAACATTGCATTGGTATCATTATGCTAACCATGCTACTGGTGTCATGCTGCTAACAGAGCATGGTTATTATTATGCTAATTAAGCAGGAATCTGGGCGGAGAGGAGGATGTCGTATGTGTAAAGTTGTATGTCTAGGTGGTGTGCGTGTGTGTGTGTCGTGTGTTGTGTGTGTGTGGTGTGTGTGTGTGTGTGTGTCCTGTGTGTGTGTGCTGCTTGTGCCCGTGTGTCTGTGTGTATCTCTGTGTGTGTGTGTGTAGTTAAGCATGTTTGTGGTGTGCTGTAAAGGTTATATATACGTGTGTATGCTTGTGCTGTGTTTGTGTGGTAGTGTGTTCTTCAGATAACCTACTCCACCAGCCCCAGGGTGTTTCTGTGAGCAAGGGATGTGTCTGAAGGCCTCACTAGCCTCCTAGACTAAGTGAGTGTATGATCCTGCATTCCGGCTTCTGTAATTGCCCTGTGGTCTCCCAACCTGCCTCTCTTTAACTGGTATGTCGTAAATGTGTTTCGACAGCGGCAGTTTCTCGTATGGGTTCTCATGCCTGACAGAGGATGCATTGTAAAAAGATCACATTAATGATGTATTCTACTCCACAAGGACGTCTGTATGATGAGCGATCCAGTGGACGCAAACACGCCTACTTCACTTATCCAAACGAAGGGTTTTAAGTAACTGTTGTCAATGAATGCCACTAGAATTATTGTTTTATTGCAGCCCTTATTGTGATATTAGCGTTTGGTGATCAGGTGGGGTTTGGGTCTCTAGTGTATTGTATGTTGATGCTCGCGAGGTCCTCCAAGACTACAGACCTATTAATGTTGGAGACGATGTGTCAGCTCTCACATATGTGTATACTGAGTTTTATACAAAACTTGAACATTTAACACCTTATCCTCAAGGACTGCTGCCTTCAGTGGGTTTCCTGAAGATGTTTTGCTAAAACCAAAACAGAAAGGACATTCCCTGCTAGTTCGCTCCAGCAGTCCTCAGACCCTTAGTCCCAGTAAAACATTCAGTTGCTCCAAACCTTCTAAATGGAGGAAGGCAGTTGCTTTCACATCCTCTTTTCTGAGGGTTGGTTAGTAGGGAGCTTTTCTTCTTCTTCTCTTACTTCTAGTGGTTCCTCTTTTCATGGATCCACTGACGGGGAGGTTGCTTCAGACAGGAAACCAAGGAGATACCTCTCTGGCAGCCAACGTTTTCTAACACGATGGAAGGATCTACTGAACAGTGGATTTTTGAAGTTTAACGCTTTCTACCGACTACATGTTACTAACAGTATCACCAAACACAAAAAAAAGTATCACCAAACACACAACAGTATTGCCAAACCACACAACAAGTAACCTCTCAAACACACAACAGTATCACACAAACACACAACACCACAAACACAACAGTATTAGTAAATACACAAGAGTAGAAACCTAACACAACCACAGTATCCACGAAACACAACACAACACAACAACACAACAGTATTCACTAAACACATCAGTAATATCCAAACACAACAAGAGTCCAGTAAAAACAAACACACAACGGTAAAACTAAACCAACAAGAGGGACACAACAACAGTAAAAACAAACACACAACAGTACAAATTAACCAGCAAAGGGACGCACAACAGTAAAAATGAACACACACAACTGTAAAACTAAACCCAGCAAGGGACACACAACAGTAAAAACAAACAACGCAACAGTAAAAACCACACTCATAAGGGGACACACAACAGTTAAGCGGTAAAAGTATTGAGAGTGTGTCACTAACCGTCTCTCAGGGGGAACAGACAGACGCTACACAACAACACCGTCCTCCTTCTCTCGTCTCTGTCGTATCCTCGGGTCCAGGAAAGAGATGAATCGTACATATTCTATATATATAAGATCCCTCAGGGATATATCTTCTATTCTATCTGTTAAAACACACATTAAAAACCACCATAATCAAGGTAGAGTAGACTATCAGAATAATTCAAACCATCAGACAAATGCTTTTGACTGGTTTTCTTAGTGAACAGTTCTGTGACTGGTCCTAAAACAACCTTACTAAATGTTTCCTTTGTCTCCCGGCTGGACTGATGAGGGGTTGAAAGAAAACTGCTATTCAAAATGGCCTTCTGGGGAGTGACCATTCTGAGTGCCTTGTTTCGTCTCTCTGGGTCTTAGAGTAGGCTAACCCACAAACCAGAATGGACGGACTTGTTCTCAAACAAAATGTTAGAAGAGGGGCAGATAATATAAAACTTTTGAACCATGGGAGTCCAGAACTGTTGAATACCATTCGCCAGTTTCTTATTTTGCCCCTTTGATTAGACACACCTAGTGGGTAAGTAAGTCAATGTTGTAACAAATATTATGCTGCAATGCACCTATGTTGCAAGACGAAAGAGAGAGAGAGAGAGAGAGAGAGAGAGAGGAGAGAGAGAGGAGAGAGAGAGAGAGAGAGAGAGAGAGAGAGAGAGAGAGGAGAGAAGAGAGAGAGAGAGGAGAAGAGAGAGAGGAGAGAGAGGAGAGAGAGAGAGAGGAGAGAGAGAGAGAGAGAGAGGAGAGTGGAGCCTCTTAATAGTTCCCCATTTTTGGAGTTATTAGCTCCTAATAGAAACACATTAGAGTTGCAGCATAGAAGACTGTGTTACACTTACAAAAAGTTAAAGAAAGAGAGACTGAAACACTAAAAGAAGTAAAGAGTAGTGGAATAACCTTTTTACCTCCTTGACCCCAGAAACAGTTGAATGGTTGAAGCTCTTAAACCAGAGAGAGACTATGTAGACCTACCATCGTTTAGATATGCAAATCCATCCTAGCACATGAGACATCAAACACTAATGAAAGGAGTAAATTTACAAATCAAATCATGGCAGGTTAATGTTGTACGCATGATATATTTATTAAAACAGGTCAGGATGTTTTAGTAGATGAGTCTGGACCAAACGCCCCGGAACCGATCAGCTGAGATGAAGAACGCTGTTGAGTTATTAAAGGTAACTCAACCAACATTAAAGGGTTAGAATGAGCTCAGTTTACAATTAGGAATGGGGTTAGGTTGGCCTGTGCATGCCTAACTGGAAATCCTCTTTGGTGCATAGGCTCCAGTTAAGGTACTTTTGGTAAGATTTAAGAGCCTACTTTTCATTCAGATTCATCCTACATCCTAACTTGCAGGGCCAGGACAAGCTTACACTGCACATACTATTTGAGCCATTGTTGTTATTCTGATATTTAGACAAATCATGATCACTGTCCTATAGCGTCCACATTTTTGAGTCTGAATGTCTCCAATATCATCCCACTGCAGACACAAATGGGCGTTCTCGTGTGGTGGGGGTCCCCGTTTACGCAGACTGGAACGCCCCCTTCTCATTCTTCGTCGCCTTACTCGCTGAACTGTATTAAAATGTCAAAGTGTACTACTCTCGAAAACCATGTAAAAAGGGTTGTAAATAAAACTTCCAAAGCTTTTCAAATCTTATTTGGAAAAATAACTTCACATGGTGTGTCTTTTTTACAATTTATTTGTTACCATCATTCGTAGTGTTGATCAGCAGTGAAATAGTCCACCAAAGACCTTGACGTCGCTGAGCAACCGAGGACGCCGGGGTTGACCAGTCACCGGACCACTACCCATGAAGTGAACGGAGCGTTCCACGGCATTGAGAAGATCCGTGTAATAAAGGCCTATAATATTTCTGTTTATTGGCATAGATTTCTTCCTCAGATTAGCCCCTCATTGTTTAACATGAATTGGCTAAACAAATGACCACTGTAGCATATTTAAACACAATTCAAATTGTGCAGAGAATTATTTCCATTGGTCATTCTGACTGAGGACCTTTAGAATTTTCGGTTTTCCTCACAACGGAAACTCTGCTATAAACCGGCCTAACTTTCACCGTCAACACCGATCCCCTTCTTCTTCGCATGGCTGTCAACATCCGAAACATTCGCTAGTTAGATTTTCTCAAACAGAAGTAATAAGATCTCCTAGTCAGTACGGGTAGCATAGAACTAACGTTAGCCAAGTGGGGGTTCCATGATTGCTAAATCTAATGAGAGAGGTATAAAATTGCCATTAAGGAAGGAAAGCATAGTAGCCTATGCCTTGCTACTGTTCTTCGCAGTATGCCTTGCCAAACCCAGTATGCCTTTCGAAACACCTTGTGATTGTTCGATGAAACGCTACCAGTAACGCCTAAAGGGCGTTCTTGTGTCATGACGGAAACGCCCAAGTCTGCAGATGAACCCTTCTCGAATGTCTACTTCAAATGCAGTTAGAAATATGGGACAGTTGCTTCATTTTGTTTATATGCTACAGGCCGAAAGACTAAATGAATATGTTACTTACTTGCTTCTTTTTTTTTTTTTTTTACTTTGTTTTTATTTTTATTTTGCATAATTATTTAAACAGACATGTAACAGAAAAACAAACAAAAAAGCACATAAATAAAAAGCGTAGAAAAAAGGTCATAGAGTCACTTTGTTATTATATAAGTAGCTTGGGGGAGGGTGCCAACCAGTGTATGTGTACATGTGTCCAAGATAAGAAGTATTGTTTGACCCAACAATGAGTATCACGGGGACATTTCAAGAAAAAAGTCTGAAGTGAAAGTCCATTGTCCATCGAAAGTCCCGATGCCCGCCAAAAGGGGGCGCTATATTCCACAGGCATATAAAAGGGCAGCAGACCTTTGTTTTTATCTGCATTACAGATGGATATACTTACATGCATATATATACATCTTCAAGAATTCACACACATTTTTATACATTTATACCTTTATCAATACCATAGCTGTATATTATCTAAACGGTTTCAAAATGAGTTGACCATTTTCTCCATTTATTTGTGAATTTGTCCATGCATAGGTTTAAGGAGAAGGTCAGCCTTTCCATATGATACATTTCTTTTACAGTTCCAATCCATTCCCCTTTTGTCGGGGGTTCTTTGTTAAGCCACCTTCTTGTAATGCATTTTTTACTAGCTGCTAACATTATTTTAAGCAAATACTTGTCGCTAGAGTTAATTGTGGACGAGATATTCCCAAGATATATTGTGCAAAAGTCATGTTTGGTCTCGAAACCCATTATAACGTTAATCTTTCCTACTATTTCCAACCATAGGGTCGGATAGTTGGGCACTCCCAGAATATGTGGAAATGGTTCGCCTGGGTGTCTCCACGCTCCCTGCTCCAGCAATGCCCATACTCTGGCAAACCCCTCTGAAGTTGCTTTATTCTCGGAGTGATAAAAAATCTAATCATATTTTTCCACACAAATTCCCTCCACTGGCCTGAACTTGAAGTGCTCCGATGGGTTTCGCAAATGTTCAGCCAATCCTCTTCTGAAATAATTATTTTAGATTCTTTTTCCCATTTTGATTTAATATAAAGTGTGGAAGTTCCTTTATGTGACTGTAAACATGAATAAATTCTAGCGATAAGTTTTCTGTTGAGTTTAGATTTATATGCATCAATCAAGATAGTTATTAGGTCCGTGTTGCAATTTTCTGTTGTTTTTATATTGCTATTAAAGTGAGATCTAACTTGAAGATATCTGAAGAAGTCTTGCTTTTCTAGGTGGTACCTATCACTAAGTTTTTGAAAGTCAACCAGTAAACCACCATCCAAAATAAGACAGTAAGTGGTAATGCCTTTAAAGGACCAGTTTTTATATCTGTCATCCATGTGGGAAGGCCTAAAATCTTTATCGTTTGCAACCCATCTTAGAATTTTGATATGATTTTCCAATTTTAATTTACGACACTCACCAAACCAGATGTTTAGGGGAGTTTTTGTCCAGCAATTTAAATTTTCCTTAACAGATGAGTATAAGCTTCTGTCCCCAAGTAATGTTTGGAGGGGAATATCCAATTGACTCAGATCTAAATTTTTCCACTTAGCACTCTAACATGGGTTGCACCAATAAATTAAATATCTCAGTTGGGCTGACTTGTAATAGTGCTCCATGTTCGGTAGAGATAGTCCCCCCTTATCTTTGGGTAATTGCAATGTAATATTTCTAACTCTAGGTTTTAGGCCTTTCCAAATAAATACAGAAAACATTCTTCTCCACTCGATAAATTGTTTTGAAGGTACTTCTACAGGTATTGATTGAAAGAAAAAAAGTAATCGTGGTAAGATGTTCATTTTGATTATGTCTATTCGATTATGCAAGTCCAGTGGTAATAAAGTCCATCTATTCAAATCTGCCTTTATTTCTTTGTTAAGTGGTAAATAGTTTATAGCGTATATATTGGATAAATCTTTTGGGATGCTGATCCCGAGATATTTTACAACATCATTGTCCAAATTAAAGATAGACGGATTAAGTAATTGTGCTGCGGGTGTATAATTGTATGACAATATTTGTGTTTTGTTTATATTCAATTTGTAACCTGAGTAGTGACCAATTGTTTTCAAACAGGACAATAATTTAGGCAAGCTCAATTCGGCCTGGGAAAGAGTAACCAATACGTCATCCGCGTAAAGACAGGTCTTATATTCAGTCCCTTTAATCCAAATTCCTCTTATTTCTTGATCTTCTCTAATTGCTTGCGCTAGTGGCTCTATGAATAAAGCAAACAAGGCCGGGCTTAAGGGGCATCCTTGTCTACATCCTCTTTCACGCTGAACGGGGTTTGATAGACTACCATTTATTTTTATTCTGGCTGTAGGAGAGTGGTATAGGTTTTTTAAAGATAGAATAACTGAGCTATTAAAACCAAATCTATGCAGGGTTAAGTATAAATATTCCCAGCCGACCGAGTCAAACGCCTTTTCTGCATCTAGGCTCAGAACAATGGATTTATCTTCATTTTTACTCATATGCTCCATTAGGTGTAAGGCCCTTCTTACGTTGTCTTGTGTCTGTCTGTTCTTTAAGAAACCTGTTTGATCGTCATCTATTATATCTGGAATTATATTTTCTAATCTTTTTGCAAGTATTGAGGCATATAGTTTGTAGTCTATGTTTAGAATTGAGACGGGTCTATACGAGCTACATTCAGACTTGTCCTTACCCATCTTTGGGATGACAGAAATAATTGCTTGTCTCCATGATATTGGTATTTCTCCCCCCTTCAGCGTAAAATTAAAGCATTTCAATAATACCGGTGCTAAAATCTCTCTAAATGTTTTGTACCATTCCGCTGGATATCCGTCCGCACCAGACATTTTATTTCTTTTAAGTCTCGAAATGGCACTGTCTAATTCTTGTTTCGTTATCTCACATGTCATTATACTATTCTGTTCCGTGCCAATGGACGGCAGGTCCAATGAGTTCAAAAAGTTAACAATGCTTGGGGATTCTGCACTATCCGGTTGTGTGTACAGACCCTTATAGTAATTTTCAAAGCATTGTTGTATTTCTTTCAACTTATGACACACTTTGCCAGATTGTGTATCTTTAATTTTATGGATGGACCTTTCATCCTGTTGTTTTTTTATCCTCCAGGCTAATAATCTTTTGGCTCTTGGCCCATTGTCATAGTATCTTTGTTTCGTGAATTTAAGTTTCATCTCTCCTTGACTGTCATATATCCTATTTAAATTTTGTTTAGTCACTTTTATCTGAACTAATACTTGGGGGTCATTAAGTTCCATATGTTTGATTTCTAAGTGTTTTAGTTGTATAAGTAAGTCATTCAGCTGTTTCTGCCTTTTTTTTTTTTAGTAGAAGACAACATTATGAGTTTCCCCCTGATTACAGCTTTGGAAGCATCCCATATGTTACTTGGAGATACTTCATCATTGTCGTTGTGTTCTAAATACTCTTTAAATTCTTTTTCAATATATTTTTTACACGATGGGTCATTTAATAAGCTAGTGTTAAGCCTCCATGTTGTATTTTTAACTTCGGTATCCAGATGTAGAGATAATACCCCTGCGTGGTCCGATATGTCTTTAACACCTATATCACATTGTATGATTCTATGCCTGTCAAAGTTGAACATGAAAAAATAGTCAATTCGTGAATGTACGCTGTGAGGGTGGGAAAAAAAAGTAAATTGTCTTTCTGTCGGGTGAGTTTGCCTCCAGATATCCATCAAACCTGCTTCATGAAGAAGTTTTTTGACTGTAAGTCTCAGGGTTTGTTCTTTTTGTTAAGTTAGAGGAGTCAAGGGAGGGTTGTAGCTGTACCTTCCAGTCCCCACCACAAATGAGCACACCTGAGGTCTCCTCAGCAATTATATCAAATATTTTTTTAATAAATATCTTATCGTTGCCTGGGGGTCTATAAACGTTTAACAGTGTCACAGGTTTCTGGTCTATATGTCCCTTTACTAAGATGTAACGTCCCTCTGTATCCGTTAATTGCTTTGAAAATTGGAATGTTACCTTATTTGAAATTAGTATTGCTACCCCTCTTGTTTGCTTACGTCCAAAAGATGAGTAATAAGTATTTTTAAAGCCAAAGTGTTTTAATTTTTCGTGTTCCTCATCACAGAGGTGAGTCTCTTGCCAGAAAACTATTTGTTGTTTCTCTCTCTTCATTTTAGTTAGTAGTTTGTTCCTTTTGATGGGGTTAAGCAATCCATTAACATTCAAAGTAATAACTTTGTACTCCTGGTTTATCATCCTATCCCATTAGTCTAACTTACACATAATGCTCCTCCAATGACCTAAACATGTAAACAAAAAAAGTATGTGCTACACAATAAAACATAAAAGTAGTGACCTCCAAAAGTGAAGTACAAATGTAACTTCTGAACAGGGAGGGGAGGCCTCCAGGAGGAGGGCCCCTCCAGGTGCGCATTGATGTCATCAGTGTCATCAGGGCACACATCCAGCGGCTTGAGTGCAGATAAATCCCCCCCAGATTACTGGTCCAGAGAGTGTCTAATGTTTTGGCTAAGTATACTCAATACCATAACAATTTATATAAACAGGTAAAGTAACAGGACTGATATTCAAGCTTTAATCAGCCACGAACACTCTGTTAAAACATCTTATAGGCTACATATATATATATCTGTGTGCTTAAACTCTGACGTAGGCTATTTAAGAAAAGCTTTTTTTTTCTTTTTTTTTAACCAACTTTTTTTCTTTTTTTAGCTATTCCTATCTCTAGTTACTCACGAGTGCATCTCAGTTATAGTTCTCCTTAAGCCTTTGAGAGTGTCGAAATCTCCGTAGCTTCTCTCGGGCTCGATCGATGTCTGCGGTGTGGTTTCGGCGTTTGGTGGGCTGCGCGAGCTCCCGCCCTGCGTCTGTCAGTCTCCTCCTGTGTCAGTTGCGCCGCTGCCGTTGGTTGCGACGTCCCGGGCCAGCAGTTTCTTCTTCACCAGGCGACAGAATCCCCCTCTTCTGCAGTCCTCCGTGGGCCTTTTTGCATTAGTGTACACGTCGACGGTCCTCTTTCATAAAAGACTCTGAGCTTTGCAGGTGCGGGTTGTCTGGAACCTCAGCCCCTTTTCCTTTAATACTTTCCTCAGAGGGGCATATTCCTTTCTTTTCATCATGGTTTCCACTGGGTAATTGTGGTCGAAAAAAACTCTCTTTCCGTTGAGATGAACCTCCTTCTTTCTCCAAGCAGTGCTCAGCACCAGTTCTTTGGTGCTGTAGGCGAGGAAATAGGCGATCATGGATCTCGGGGCGGCGTGGGGAGGTGGCTTCGGGCCGAGAGATCGGTGGCAGCGTTGTATTTTAAGGTCAACGTCGGGGAGCGACAACTCTGTTTTGATAAACTCCTCTAAGAACGCACAGGGATTGTCGTGCTCCTCGACCTCAGGGATTCCAAAAATGCGGAGATTATTTCTGCGGGAGCGTGCTTCTAGGTCCACTAATTTGGATTGAATGTGCTCTTGTTGCTGCAAAGTTTCAAGCAGCACGCTCTTTGCGTTAGCGTTCCACTCTTCCACCTTGGCCACTCGTGTCGCTACTTCGTCCAGTCTGACCTCTGCATTTTTCAGCTCCACACCGATCTCACTCAGCTTCTGGTTCGCTTCTTCTTTAAAGTTCCCCAGCTCTTCCTTCATGTCTCGCTTAATTGTCTCGCAGAAACCATTCAGTTCCCTCTTCATGTCGGCGGCATGTCCTGCCTTTATGTCAGCATGGATTGCCTTGATGCTACTTAGCAGAGCGTTTCATTCGTGTGGCTCGTAGCTTCCGACCGTGTCGACATCTACATCAGCTTCTCCACTCGCCATTTCCTCGTTTTTCGATCTGTTTTGAGTAGTAACGTTT
>OLKM01007565.1:0-11435 GCA_900291075.1 Melanogrammus aeglefinus | reverse complement strand
TTTACAATTGTAAACACAGAAGTTTATCCGTTACTAAACAGCTAAACTTGCAGATGGGCCTCATCATAATAATGATGGGCAACTTAAGTATTAAGTAGTAATTTTTCGCCTCCACAAAGGAGGAAACTAAATAAAAGTATTTGCCTTTTCACATACATTAGTTAATGTTTAACAAATCAATATTTTTTCCACTTGGCCGCTTAAGATAATAAAATATGAGGATAGTATTAGGGCCACACATGAGAATTTTTTTTTGCTCTTGACGAGTATAAGTCACACGTCGACTTATAGTTCAACTATCGACAAAACTTCGGAAATGTCGAGAATAAAGTGAATTAGTGGGGGTAGAACCGTTCACAGGGCTGGACGGATCCAATAGATTTAATTTGGCTAAATTCGTTGTTTCGAATCGGTTTTAAAATAAAGAGTTCTCGCTGTATGTAGGGCAGACCACAGTGCGGTGATTTAGTGTCAAGGACGCTGAAGAGTTGTCACGGAAATTTGTCTGTTCAGGGGAGGATCTATCTTTGTGTTTTTATGGTCTGGCCCATTAGACGCTGGGGAAGCTCATATATCCCCTAACATTTCACCGAAATGGACTTGACTGCAAGCTGTTTATTGGATTAAATGCATGACCAGTCGGACAGTTTCTGCTGTATTCTAATTATTCAGGACAAGATTAAATGTAACTGTTAAGGTTCGTATTTTTATATTTATGGCATGAAGTTCTGTCCGCCGAATAATGAGGAATGGGCTTAATTAATTAAGTTAATTAAGTAACCAAAAATATAAAACATATATTTAAAAAAATAACATGTAGAGATATAGAGAGTAAGCAGTGGTATACAATGTTGGTTGGTCCGTTCTCAAGTTTTCTATTGTATTTTTCGACATAATGTCGCCATGTTGACTATAAAGTCGACGTGCCGACTTGTGGCCCTAATACTTCGTCGTATAAAACAATGATGAATCAATAATGGGTGGATGAAGTTGCTCTTTAGTAGTCTACTGTTGGTATGTCTATGTCTGCAAGAAGAATAACTCATCCTCTTTGTTAGAAGGCGCGCTGTGTTGTCTTGGTGTGGCGCTGGTACCTGGTTGTTGTGGTCTTGCTCGTGTGAGAAGTTTTCGGCACTCTGCGCCGAGCAGAAGTGGCCTTTGCCAGGTCCTTCCGCTCTCTGGTCCATGCAACACACAAAGCTTGAATATTTGGTGTGTCACAGCGCCAGGACAAGCATCTTCACTCCAAGACACGTGCAAACCTTGTGTTTGATGCCTGTAATGACACATACCAAGAGTGCAAAAAAACCATATTGCATGAGAGACAGTAAGTCAGTTTTCAAACCAAATGCATTAAACATTAACAGCCACAGTTTTTTATATAGAATGATTTTAATTTAGTTTGTAGGCTCTAGCTATATGTTGTATTTATTTTATTTATTGGATATAAGTATCTACAACAGTAATAGCATAGCAACACATAGACTTAACAGAACAATATGAAATAAAAATGCATGAGTTAACTAATTTAATTAAAGATAAACACAAAAAAATAAATCTCTTGAGTCTGGAACAACTGCAATCTGGTAGCCCAACAAGCACTTTGCAGACCATTTTTCATTTTCAGCGTCTTGTTTCATCAGTGATTCCAGTGTGGGTAGGAGTGTGCCAGTAAAAACAATTCTCTCTGTCTCCAGTGCCACTGTAAGTGGTTGATGCAGCACAGTAACTCCCTGATCACTGAAATTCCCCTTCACTGAACATTTCTAACCTGTAGTATTGGAGGAGAGGGTGTTCAGAGAATTCGGTCTAACAGAGCATGCATTGAAACTAGTTCCACCTGGTCGTGCAAGGTGACTAGTGTTCTTTGCAAATAACGTTGTCCACATTTTCAGCGCCACTGTGGAAAGACTGGCCTTGTTCCACAGCCCTGCACTTTTTGTGGTGGCATTTCCTGTATAATGGCCTTCTTTTCCAGGTTTTGCCACTTATCCATTCAGTGCAGAGATGAGGTTCAATGGTGTGGAGCGCGATCTCTGAATGTGGAGAGGTAAAGAAATCACGGCCATCAACACGTCAGCAACCATTGGGCAGCAATCTCCAATGGAACAAAAAGTCGTCTCATCTCCCCATCTTCAGAGTCGTCCGACTCAGGTGGTGGCTGATACACTTGAAAGGCCTTGATAAAATTTGAACGTTTGTGTTACAGTGCTGTGATTTTGAAGGATTTGGCCATGGGATGAAGTTTACGGATTATGCAAAGCTCACTTGCAACAGTGTCCTACGTATGTCGACCTTAAATCTCTGCATGCAGCGCTGCTTTCTCACGTTGGCATGTTGGGCTGGATTTATCCACTGTGCGGTACGCCAATAAACCTTTGTTATGCACAGTACATATTTCTGCTGTTGTGGAGACATGTTCATCATATGCTCTTTTTGAGCTGGGACTCATGTTGTTGTGGTTAACTCTTGTCTTTGTTTAACCACTTTGTGGCTGAGCTGAGAAGTCGATGCTTATACAGTATTACTACATCAAAAGAATCCCAGGTCCCAGTGCCGGTTTAAGTTGAAAATTCCAATGGGTTTTATTAGACTATGAAAATACAACTCAAGTTCTTGCAGTTAGGTCACATAGGGATTGCACAAGATCATCATGGTTCGGTTGGTTCTCTGGCACAAGGTCAAAGTCAGTGTCTTCCGCTGTCAAGCCCTCCCCCAGGTAGGGGTCGCCCTTTATATAGATCCAGGTCACCGGATGGTCCAGCCACTAGAGGGAGATAACTCCAGAGAAACACATTCCAAATAAATAAACTTTTATCTTTCCTTCATTCTGGCTCCTCACACCATGTTAGCCTATAGTCTTTGTCAAGGTAACGGGAACGTCTTTCTGCATGGTGCTGGCCCAGCACCGTCTCTCCCTCGCACAGGAATTTTGCTAACAAGTTCTCTGAGAAACAAGGGATTCGACCACCATAAACTGGCAATCAATCTTTTTAGTTGTGTCTGGGTATAGTAGACTGTGCAGACAGGGCTTTTGTAAAATCTAGCTTTCTTTGTTTGGCTGGAGTGGCTTCTCCCCTTTAGCGTCGGCGGACGCGACGTTAGCGGCATCACCGGTCTTTTTCAACTGCTTTGGTGGATGCGTTGTATGTTCTGAAGATGTTTCATCTGATTAGAATTGCTAAGTTTTTGATGTGGATAGAGTTTTCGAACCTTCACATTAGGTGAGCAGTGTCACCAAAATATTCCCTAATGTCTTTGTACGTCAGAAAAGGAAAATATATATTTCATGAGAGAAATACAACCCCTGGACTGTCGTCCGACCTGCCAGCCATTGTTTTTAATTAAATTTACTTTGCACGTCGCTGCGTCACGTGATCACGTCCGCTTGCACGTCCACACGGAAACTTTAGTCCTGGGTTATTGATGTGGAGTAACGAGCTATGTTTAAATCGCAAGTAACGATAAACGTGTTACTTGTTTTGACAAAGTATTAGTTACAGTTGGGCTTGTTACCGCAAAGGTAACGTAGTTACTGTAACGCGTACTTAATACACGTTTGTTCCACACTGGTGGGTAACCCGACAGATCTGGGACCATTGGATGCTTGTAAGCACTATGTGTGTTTTACTGGCATTGATGCACAAGGCCTAAATTTATGTAAATGCTTTAAATGAAATAATTTTCTGGGACCTGGTTTGGTCCTTGTACTTTGGTATTGGGTTCACATGCAGTAACTGAATGCCATTTTGGAGTCTTTCTGTATGGCTTGACTGTATTAAAGTAAATAACCTGCATTTGTGATTAATTGGCTGTCCTCTAACTACATAGTTGTATGCTAGCGTATTATGCTTGTAATCTTGGGACTGAATGAACACACTGTTTTTTTTCTTGTCTACCCGTTTTATTACGGTTGTTGGTTTTTTGTTGCTACTCGATGTATTCTTGATTTCGTAAGGTGGACCTTGAAGTGTGAAGGAAAGGTGCCCATCAATAAAATGCATTATTATATTATTAACTATTCATATTATTGATGACTTAACTAAATGTGAAGAGGTTGCACTTTAGAATGTCAACATGTAGACTTGTTTGGGATCAAGTACATTGTGAGAGCTAAAAATGTACCACGACCCCTAGGGAACTATTTGAGTTAACAAGACTTATATTAAAATTAATACAGGTAATTTTGCACACTTGTCGTTTTGCGTTGCAATTCATAAGAAATAGACTCTAATACTATTTCAGCAAGTTCATAAAGAGTGGAATGATCTGGTCTTGTGCTTTCGCCCCTTTACAGGGCCCCAATGATTGCCTAGCTATTAGCACCGTTACTCCATATCCAATAACGGCTTTATTACAGTAATCTATACATAAATTAGGAGTTATATTGGATGAAGTCTTAATTAATGGTGAGTAGTAAGTGGTAAAAATAAGGTTATACAGAAATGAGGTATTATATGTGTCTATAATTTTACTATTACTAAAGTGCAGTATCGATGTTACTAATAGGGCATAAGGTATTAAGCAACCATAGTTAATGGCGAATAGGTGTATCTTAATATAATTGTTACCCAGTAATGTTTATTTGTTGATTGTTGATCTATTTTGTTTGATATCCCAAGTCAGAAGAGGTTTTCACGTGTGGCTAGAACAGGAGAGTGATGAGAACAATGGACAAACATAAAGTTCCTTTAAATCTCAGAAAGCCTGGAAGTAAGTAAGCACTTCTGCAGACATACAGGGGAGTGTTAAGAGGAGCTACATAGAAGAACGCGCCAGTATCAAAAATACACTTTTCTCTGGGGAAACCTCAGATGAAACTCTCTTCGGTTTTCTCACCATTGATAAACAACTCAAAAACCATGACCACACCTCAACACTCTGGCCTAGCCTAGCTTAAAGCAACTCCTAGAGGTCTGTCCTCGCTGGACATGTAGCAACCACGTCTGAGTCGGCATAATCTACATGTTGCATCCCTCCCTGAGATCCGGAATAACCTAGCATCTGTACCATCCTACCTAGTTCGTGACCTAGCCTATGTAGCATTCATCATGAGGTCTTGCCTGGCCCAGCATGTGCAATCTCCTGAGTTAGGTCCAGCCTATCATGTTTCATCCCATGAGGTCTGTCTCGCTAGCTTGTAGCATCCTAAGATCCTAGTTTAGGCCAGCACTGTATATACAGAAGCTCAGTGCAAAACTCTGCTCAATGCAGTAGCAGATCACTGGGGCCGGTATTCAAAATGATCCGACAGGATTTATCCACCTGGATTGGATTACATCCTGATCAGATCTAAAAACCCGGGTATTTTCCAAGCAATCTGATTCCTGAGATTCAGTTTCACGTTTCGGCAATCCAATCCTGCCTTTGATCGCGATTTAAAAGTGCCTGTTGTGAGTATTTTCAAAAACTTAAGTGGGAAATCTGGCATCAGTTTTGAATCCTATAAAATCAGGGTCACCCTGATCCACTCAGGGTGGATTTGAGGGAGATTACATGTTAAGGATTGGACAGCTTGAAGTTAATGCTCCCATAAGTTCTTTGTTTAATACAACTAAGTTTCAACTGCTGTGTGATAATGTTTATTTGTCCTTTTCACGTTCCTTTTTTTTTTCTGCAAACTGCACGCTGTTCCATCGCAAATGTTTAACAAATCGGCGTCGAAGATTGCAACACAGAATAAACATTACACCAGGCTTAACTGCGTGTAGGTGCATTACAAACTCCAATCACAAGACAATTATGGAAGGAAACAAATGTGATTTTATAACAAACAGTTAGTGAATGTGTATTATTACTCCTGTCCTCATTGATAAGGTCTGGTGCTTTTGTTTAACAAAACTCTCGATTTGTATGTTTAAGTTTGTAATGATATAGCCTATTATTTTAGTAGGCTACAGTTTTTTTTGGTTAAGTACCCCTGATAAAGGGCATCACTGAAACTCTGTCAAATGATGTTATTCACATGCACTTACAGCACACACACTTAATTTTAATAGCCAAAGCTCAAAAAGTAATGCCATTGGAGCAGAGTCTGTGCAAGTCTCTCCCCCAGACATCTGTAAAGAAATTCTAAATATTAAGGTTTTAGGGCTGTCCCCTTTGTTAAACAACTGTTTTTCCTAAACAAGATATGTACCAATCACAACATTGTTGAGGAGTAACGCGTTATAAAAAGTATGTGGATACGTGTAATGTATTACTTTTTGGCGTGTAACGCTTGCACATGTAAGGCATTAACAAAAAAATAGTAATATTTTATACTCAGTACAAATCTCAGTAACAAGCGTTACAATGCATTTTAACCCGAAATTACTGTGTGTTGTTTTATACAATTCGCACAACCCGCGAGATTTGTCAGAGAGGAGAAATACCCGCGCAATATATTTCTTCTTCGTTATTACTGCTAGGTGAGAAGATGACAGCAGCAGCAGCAGAGTCGGACTTACATTTGCAGATGGCTGTGGCGCTTGGTGGAATATATTTGAGGGGGGCTGACGTCTGCATTCCAACCCCCTGTAGGGGGGTCTGGGGTATCCTCCCCAGAAGATTTTTTGTGATTTCTCAAACAATGAAAGCATTGTGGTGCATTCTGACAAAAATAATAAAGGCAAATGAACATTTACTTACAAAGACGAATGGGGCCAGGGAACTAAGTTTTAAGTTTAATACATTTGCCTTGTGAATTCAGCACATTAAGGTGCAATTCAAAAAACTGAATTACCATACGGTTAACATTCATCCTGTGTGTGTGATGTGTGGTGTGTGTGTGTGTGTGTTGTGTGTGTGTGTGTAGTGTGTGCTGTGTGTGTGTGTGTGTGTGTGTGTGTGTGTTTACTGTTTGTGCTTGTTAGGTACATTTTCTCGAATTACCTACTTACTGCATTAGTAGGACACCACGCCGATTATCGAAGGACACCTGACTGTGGTCCTCATAACTTGCATACAGTGTTAGCGGCACTCAGGAGGCTTGTCCTCAAGCTGCTCTCATGATTTTCTTCAAAAGTCCCGATGAAGCACAAATGCCAACTTTATTTGTGATATTGCGTTGTGTCCTCGTCGGCCAGGTGTGTGTTATTTTCCTGTACCGACACACATGCGGCCATTCCATCACACTGATGAGGGAATTATTGGCTAAAATTCCTCGCTGTTTGTGATTGGCTGCAGTCAGAGTCAGCATGGTCTGATCAGTAGATCGCTTTCAGTTGATGTCAATCAGCAGTTTCTGTCAGTGATAGGGCTGCAGAACTTCAGTCTATAGTTAATTAGCGGCGAAATATCATAAAATGCCTGGCAACAGAGATGAGCGGCGACGCGAATTCATGGAACAGTGTAGAAACACTTTTAACTGAGGTTTTTTTAGGTTTGAAAGACTAAACGCATCTGTGACAATAGAGGCACTACGTTCGGGCTGACATGTCTGCTGCCCAGCTAATCAGGTAATCGTTAGTTAACTGACGTTCGCCGAGCTAATGTAGTCGTGTCTAGTTAATGTAGTCGACGAGAGTAAGTTGTTTAGACAGTCAACGTGTAGGCATTATCGATATTTGGACAGCGACAACGTAGGTGTGCTACACGCCGACATCGGTGCTCAACGATGACGGCGTAGTGAAGATTCGCGTCCTCGGGCTCACCGTATGTACACACGCCGCTCGTAAGCGGCAGCTGTGAACGGCGGCTGTTCGTAGGCGCATCTGCCAGCTGTGTTTATAGCGCTGTTTATAACCTGTGCTGATGCGTCGTTCTCAACCAGTGATGTGACTAACGGCGTCTAAAAATAAACGGCGTCGCTCTTAAGGGCGTTATATATTTCATTTGACGGATAATCTAATTGTTTCTCGACGTTGCCGACGCTACCGACGATTTGTGTTGCGAAAAGTAACGCGCTCATCACTGGTCTCAGAGGATGCCAACACTGAAGAAGAGACGTTGATACCAGTTTTTTCAGTTTAACGGGTTCATTCAGTGAAACCATGTTAAATGTTTGAGACAGAATCTCCTAACGTGTGATTTGGCATGAAATAAGTTACATGTGATGTGGACGGTAGTTTGAAATGTAATGTTATTGTCTGGGCATTTTTTACAGCAAAGATGACAGAGAGAAGGAGAGGGAGGAGAGAAAACCTCTTGATCAGGATGCTATTGACCACATTACACATTTGAGAAAGACAACTTTCCTGGAAGGAAGATTTTATTAACACACATAAAGGTACGTTTTTTCATCCAGTATATGTATGTTTGTTTCTAGTGTAGTCACACTTTACAGTAGCTGTAGGTCATCACTATGGTGGTTTTAGATGCACGCAAATATAATCTCAATCATATATCTGATTTCTGGAGTTAACTGAATACTATTTCATCTTACTCATAACAATAATTCATTTTCTTCAGTGAATGTCTATCGATTCATCTGGTTTGTTTTTTCCATCTGTGCTTGAGAAAAATGTATAAACGGATGTAGTTAAAACGGCAGAAGAAAAATGAGCAGTAGCCCTCCAAGGAGTAGGGGATTGGCACCACTGGTGTATACCAACTTGCCACCTACATGCCATATTTTTTACAAGCCATTGTCCCTTCCTCTAACTCTTTTCATTGTATGACTTATATTATATGAACTGACTGTAATTGTCATAACTTTTAATTATATGTATCTTTATATTTAAGTTCTGGATTGCATTTGTTGGCATTTTGTTTAATTATTTTTGTATTGCACCAGCACTTAATTGTTGTCTCGGTCTTCCTCTCATTATCTTACTCACCTCCTCATGTCGATGAGAAGTGTAGTTTTTTAAATCTTCATGTAAAAAATGTAATTTACGGCGTGTTGATTAATCTAAATCCTCACCATTACAGGAGAGCTAATAGCCTAGCAAACATTGGCATGTTCCCCACACACCAGTTCAGACGGGTGCAATGTTTGCAAGACTTTTATCTCTCCTTCAAACAGTGAGTATTAAGATTAATAACATGGCATTAATTACATTTTTTTCAAGTCATCGCATGTGGCAGCTTCAGGAAGACTTGGATGAAGGTGCACAAGCAGTTTTGGAAAGCATTTTAACAAGTTATTAGGGGTTGTTTTATTACGTTTTACAACTGGTCACTGTTTGGAAAAATACTGCAAACTTTTTTCTTCCCTTCAGTCAGTGTTTTACGGATTAAAAAACTATACCAGACTTCTCATCAGCATGAATGAAATTTCATTTAAAGTGAACTATTCCTTGAATATCTCTTTGAAAATACAGTCATAAATGAAGTTGGTTATCTAACAGGAGCTGATGTTGCTGTTTTCTTTATTTTCTTCAGGGAGAGGTGTGCTTACACAAGACTACATTGAACCAAAAAGTTTTGTGGTGGAGTATCGTGGAGTTTTGTCTCTGAGCAACAGTGCAGATGACAAAAACAGCAATTATGCATTTGAGTTCATGTGGAATGGGAAGCACTATTGGTAAGATTGCTGCTTGTTCATCAACGTCTTACTTGTTCAAAGAGAAGTTGTGTTTTTTTTGTAGGGTACATTCAATAACAACAAAGCTGGACCAAAGGTACTTTACAGAGAGATTTAAATTGTATGATTATTTAATTTATGGGTTGGTCTGTGGTTTCATATTTGAATTTCTGAAACCCTGGATTAAATTTATCAATCAAGTCTTATTAATCTGACCTGTTACATACTATCTTCAGTGGTGGTTCAAAGCTATCAACCTACACCCAGTGTTGAATAAGATATACAGGGATAGGCAATTACAGACAAGTGAACTTAATTATAAACTTTGATCAACAACTTTATGCACTACAAAACTGTTTACATGTCCAAAATGCTTTAGGTTTTCCTGGATAATATGAATGTTAATAGAGCAGAATAGAATGTGCGACTTCCTGATGTCATCCCTCTGCTCTCTGTTCACCAATAACTAACCGACGATATACTCCAGTGGGATATTTTCACAAAACTAAGATTAAGGGATTTAAGCTGGGAATTCTCTGGTTCACTGCTGGATGAATTTTAGCTGTGTTTCAGTTTCATGAAAGCGAAGGCACGTACTAAGGTACTATGGAGATTTGTTCTGTGCAGCTAGCTCTGCTCCCGACCAGGACAGGCTTTATTAATCTTTGCTTGTTTAGACAGCAACCCACTCTCATCTGAACACCAGTGTGTTTCTTTTGTTTATTTTTAAAAAATAAATAAAATCAAAGAACGTGTGCTTTTTTTAGATGACAGATGGACAAGCCTTTTTTAACTGGCAGGAAGTCAGACACAGGAAAGGCACAAAGCATCCGGTCAATTTTCAAAAATAAAACACTAGGCTATGTGCAGACTACCGCCTACTTACCCACAGTAGAAGCACAAAAAACAGAGAAATATAACCAAATCAAACCTTTATTTTTGTACTAAAAATTTCTATTTCTCACAGCATAGATGCTTCAAAAGAGGACGGAACACTGGGACGACTAGTGAATGATGATCACATACATCCCAACTGCAAAGTCAAGAGGATAATGGTCAAAGGAAGGCCACACTTATGTCTATTTTCCATCAAGGAAATCTTTCCAGGCGAGGAGATAACATTTAACTATGGTGATTCCTCTTGGCCATGGCGCTCAGTGGTGAGTTAAGGTCCACGGGGTCTCTTATAAAATTAACAAATCATAGTATGTTATTTTTATTACTGTTAACCAATAAATGGCATTAGTGGACCTGTTATTGTCCTGAATATCAGCCCAGCTGCGATTTGGTTGTAGAGATGAGGCCACAGGCAAAGAGCAAGAGCACGAGTGTGATATTGCTTAATTAACAAATATTTGAACAGGTTCACAGCATTAGGTGAGGTAGAAGGTCAGCTGGGTCATTGTAGATGTTGTTTTATTTCTTTATTTAGTTTATAAAGGACAGTGTGCACTTAAATTAATCATTCATGAGAATGTGTACATCTGCATAACTGTGAAAACGTTGAGATTGTAGAAATTGGTTGTAGACCTACACATTTTATGCTACATGACTCATTACTCCCATCTTCTTTTTCTTAATCACTACTAAGTGAAAACGCTGCCAGACAAGTGACTAGTAAATTTCCTCTGTACTATTTCAGGCACCCTGTGAAGAACCATCTGACCCAAACTTGACGAAAAGTGAGCCAGTCTCAGAAAAGGCAAGTTGTGATTTGCACCACCACAGTCACTTGCTGTATCACCTTCAATACGTTATAAATGGTTCTGGTCCTTCAAAGTCTATATGACAGGCTCATTACTCCTGTCTTCCTTCTTTCTGCTGACTATTAACTAACATTTCTGCCATACACATGGTTGGTGTCGTGACACAATGTTTGTGAAATGAAAATGAATTGGTTCATGTTCAAATGTCAACTCTGTTTGTGTCATTGACTCATTCACAGGACGTCTGTGATGGGGTTGATATGATGGCAACGGTTAGTTCA
>OLKM01007564.1:0-11438 GCA_900291075.1 Melanogrammus aeglefinus | reverse complement strand
AACACATGATTTGTGTGTAAGTGTGGGTGGTATAAAATGTCAACATATGTACTAAATGTGCGTGCATGTCTTAATGTGAGAACATATGTAGTTGATCAATGATGTAATGCGTGTGTGTGTGTCTTGAGGTGTGTGTGTGTGTGTATGTGCATTAACGTATGTGTATTAAATGTTGTGGCATCCAATGTGTGTGTGAAGTTGCATTAACTACCGACGTGCATTTCCAATGTGCGTCTGTGTGGTGTAGTGTTGTGTGTGGTGGTGTGTTTCTTGTGTGTTTGTCGTGTGTGTGTGTTGTGTATTAACGGTGTGTAAATTAATACGACTGGTTTATTAATGTGGTGTGTGTGTGTATTACGTATGACAGTATATAATCAACTGTTGATGTATGTGTGTAAAGTGTGCGTGTTGTGTGTGAAACGTGTTGTAATGCCTTCCTCAGAGGCCAGAGGGGCGCCAGCAAGAGCCAGGGTCCCATGCCTGGGCCGTCGGGAGGAGCTGAACCGGGAGCTCTGAGCCAGGGAAGGAGGCGACCCTGGGCCTGCAAGGGACAGCTCCTACCACCGCCCACTGGCCATGCAGACCCTGCAGGAGGTTCCAGATACACACGCACGCACACACAACACACACGACACACACTACAACAGTGCAGCACCAACCACATGCATCTACACACACACACACAACACACGAACACACACACACACACAGCACACAACACACACACACACACACACACACATTGTTGCCAGCTCAAAGCCCACAGGCACGCTCACACACACACCACACACACACACACACACACACACAACACACCAAGCAGATCCGCGCAGGACACCACTCGGCACCCAAACACACATGCAGCATGCCCACTATACCGCCAGTCACACAAACACGCACCGGGCAAAACACACACATATAAGGGCTCACACACACACCACCACACACACACACACACACACACACACACACACCCCACACACACACACACACACACACCACAAAACACACACACACACCACAACACACACATTTACTTCTTGGCTTCCAGAGGCCAACAAACATGACATGAATGCGTGCGTCTGCTCAGCGCCAGGAGAGAATATCAGGACCTGGAGGGAGGAAGGCGTCTGCTGAAGGAGAGGCTATGACAGCCTACTGCAGAGGTGACCATAACCCAGTTCTTTCATACTGGGAGGAGGCACTAGGATAAAGGAGCAGCTTCAGGATCTATGAGGCCTCGGTCATCGCACCACGTGGACCTCGCATGAAACATCCTCCATTTTGGTAAGCATAAGTGTTTGAATGTGGGTTTATCTATTTTAGTAGCTATGTGTTTTGTTTTTAGCTTTTTTGCAATTGCATTGTGAAGTGGGATTTGTCAATATTGGAGGACAATTCAAAACCATTTTGTTCGAAAAGTTGAAGTGAAGTAGTCCCCTCGTGCATGTACTAGCCCTGTAGAGATATTCATTCAGCGTAGACAATAGGCGTACTTCACAGGGTAAATTCAATGTTTTTATTCAATCATTTTGTTAATGATGAACAATAATATTACCATGTCTAGAATCTTAAAATATAAACATTCTTACATCACAATATTGACATTATATCGACATGTATTACTATGCACATATCTATCTCCTTCGGTCCCTGCAGTACCTTATCAGCCAGAGGAGGGCGCCAAAACACGCACGGACAAAACGACGGCGGGACAGAGGAAGTCGACCCCAACGGGAGCGAAGAAATCTTGAAGAAGAGGAGAAAGGAGGGGGAGAGGGAGAAGGAACTGCAGAGACAGGAGGAGACAATCCGCCAAATGGCCGAGAGAAGGAGGCTGGAAGAGGGAGATGGAAAGACTGAGAGGGGCGTAGAGAAGGACGTAGCAGGAGACCGGACGGCAGAGTGGGGCCAGAGGGTAGGCGACAAGCCAAATTGATTGCTATGTAATCCTTGAAAAAACTTGCGATTACAATAAACATAAACTTGTTTTTATCTTAAAAAAAAATGCATTGCTGCTTTTACCAGACTGTTTCTGATTTTTAGTTTCATATTTATTTCTTATTCACTTTGATCCCGACCCCGTTCTGTCTCTAAGGATTCGTCTTTCTGAGATTTCTGAAGGAACAGCAACCCTGCATCTTCTACACCAGGGAGCTCCAGCTGTCACAATGAACAAGTCACCTTCCCCAGACCCAAGCTTGGAACTCCGTCTCCAGGTCAGTGTGCCTCTGAAAGAGTCTTACATATATTTCGTGCACGAAGAGTTGTCTTCCGGTTTTCAAAATTATGATACAAACAGATCTCAATCTTTGCATGATCTCTAGGCACCCTAATAATCGAAAGTCTAATCTTGGCCCAAAATGCCTGAAGTTTGCTGTTAGACAAAACATGTGTGCTCAATGTGTTTTTTTTTTTTTTTTATGTATTTTTTTTTTTAAACCCAATATTAAACATTTTAGATATGTTGGGCAGATATTTATGATGCTCTGCCTTGCTTCTTCCAATAGGCGTTTGACATGAGTGTGGGGAGACCTGAGTGAAAACCCTTCTTGCAGATCGAGGTTGTCCAATAAAGAAATATGTGTTGTGTTTCGGTGGCACCTCTGTGTGTGTCGGGGTGGCGTCAGAGGAAATCACGTTGTCTTTTTTTTTTGGGTTTGCAGATGGAAACGGAAGATTGGTGTGTGTGTGGTGTGTGTCCTTGTGTGCTCTGGTGTTGGTGTGTGACTGCTGTGTGTGTGTGTACTGTATTCCCGGCTAGGCCACGGCGGGATAGTAGTTGTTGTCAAACTCGCTGCCACGCTGTGGTTGTTGTGGTGTGCTTTTTAGGGTGTGTGTGGTGGAGATGATGTGTGTGTGTGTGCGCAACACGAACGCCGCGGTGCAGTCTCTCGTAGTGCACCTAACTGCTTTGTGCGCGTTTAGTGGTTATCTAGAACTAATCAGAATCGGTATAGTTTTGTGAATGAGAATAGACATAAAAAAAAGGTCCTAGCTCGTTAAGTTCAGTATGGGTCTGTAGGCCTAGTTTCCATAATTTAACACGACACATTGTAGGAAGGTGCTCAATAGAATTGTAGGGAGGTGCTCCTCCCTACAATTCTATTGTGTTATGTTCTGTTATGTACGGCAATGGAATGTAAAGTAATGGAATGTAAAGTAATGGAATGTAAAGTGTGTTGTAGGTTAAATGTAATGGAATGTAAGGTAATGTAATGTAACGTAATGTAACATAATGTAGTAATGTAATGAACGTAATTGTAACATAATGTAGTGTAATGTTATAGTAATTAACGTAATTGTAACATTATGTAATGTTAGTGTAAGTTAATGTAACATAACGTAATGTTGAAATGTCTCCCCCCCCGCGCTCTGCACATGTCTATATTGCGCGTGTATCAGGCTTGCCAGCAGGATTGGGCCGCAGGTCCTGGTCTTCCTTTGAGGCTGTGCGGGGAGCAGCGGCGGGGGACCCCAGCCAGAGCTGGTGGGAGGTCACACGGCCGCCCACTGCCGAGACCGTCATTGGAGCTCGGACAAGACCAGGGAGCTGCTTGCTGCTGGGAGCACCGCCAGTCGCCACCGGCCTGCAGGTGGGTGTAGCTGTAGACTGTATTACATTTCATCATGACAATTGTTTCTTGAGAAATACATTTATACATATACATCAAGCCTGGCCTAATATATGATTCTTACAAGTACCATCATAATGTCTTTAAATACATTACAAACACACATCACACTGGCACCGCAGGTGGAATATACACATATATGTATACATATATCTTAATGCTAGTTCATTTAATACAAGCAACCCTGATGCTCTCTCCCTCCTCCTCCCTCGACGGAACCTCCCTCCCTCCCTCCCTCCTCCCCTCCCTCCCTCCCTCCATCCTCCCTGCCCTCCCTCCCTCCCTCCCTCCCTTCCCCCCCCTCTCTAGGAGGAGTTAGACACTCGTGAACCATCAAGAGGGAAGACAGAGAGGCACGAGAGCAGGACGAGAGTCGGGGAGAAAGACAAACTTGTCCAGAGGCATCTGCAATCAACACCCCTACAAGCGTATTACATATAAATAATATTAGCATAGATAGTGTGAAATATCTCCTGTGGAAACAGACAGTTTTTTTTAAGGTGTACACAATGTGTGCTTTCTCTGTTTACAAGATTGGCGGCTAGAAACTTGGATTTTCTTTATATAAATTCACGTCAATCGTTATTTCACTTAAACCAAGACATGGTGAAATATAATGTTAGGATAGTTGTAAAAAACATAACTATATGCTTTTGGCATTTCTTCATCACTCCACATATGCAGTAAAGTGTAACCAATAGCAGCCATACCGTTCTTGAAGAAGCAGGCTGCATGGACTAAAGAGCGAGGTCTGAAATTATCTGCAATGAATTGACTCAGTGTGTTTACCTCCCCTGAAGCCCAGCTGAAAGAAGTTGGCGGTAACAGCCCAGGAACTACTAAGCGCGGCAATTACCAATCCCAGTACACCTGGCCGGGGGGGAACCAACGAACGGTGGTACAGCCCATCGAGGATGACACCTCCCTTGCTCCCAGCTCAGGCCGGGGGAGTCCATGTTGGAGAGTTCACCTGAAGGTCTTGGGTATTTGATGGAAAACATGATGTTTATTAAAAACATTTTATATTCAACACTGCTTCAAATGTTCAGTTGGCTTAAAAAAATCCGTAGGCTTATAACATATATACAACTTAAAAAAAAATATATATATATTTTGAAAGTGTCCTATAAAGGGTCCTGAATATACCAAACCAGACTGATGGCCTGATAGAGACCTAACGATTCGTACGCGCAATCAACAGCCCTTTGCTGCTGTGGCTGCATCGACTTCAAGTTTTCATCATTTATGGAGGTGCACGTTCACGCCCTTGGCGCGGTATACGCAAGGAGGCTCCGCAAGGGACGCGAAGGGTCCGTAAACCCCCTTTGCGGTCTGCGTCGAACGTAGGACCGTAACCGAAGCTTCGACCGTTCGTGAATACACATTGTATCACAGCTATTACACAGGACACGCTAGAGCTCCACCTCCACCTTTTCAGGGACCCACTTCACCCGCGTGAGGGCCTTGCCGCGACCCTGGGGGGCGGCCCCGGCGCAGACCCAGTCACCTTCTGCACCTACGCCCTGCTGGACTACGAGGTGCACTGCACCCCGATGGTCTCGGGCCCCCGGCCGAGCTACGGCTTCACGTCCCGCTACGCGCTGTCGGCCCGCGACGTGGCCCGGCTGGGGGGCCGCGGCGGGGGGGCCAGGGTCCGGGTGGAGCTGCACCAGACGGCGGGTGGGGTCCGGTTCCTCACGCTGGGCGGGGGCTGGATGGGGCTGGCGGGAGTACTGGACAGCAGGGGGGAGCGGCTGGCGGGAAGCATCAACATGACGGGTGAGGGGGGCTTTGTCTGTAGTCCTTTTTGTTGTGGTACTTTCTCTGTGTGCTTTCTGCGGCGACATCTGAATTTCCTGATCAGGGATTGATTAAGCAGGCCTACCGTATTATCTCATCGGACTACGTGACTACTATATCCATTGCTTATTATGTAGACACACCTTAAAATGAATTCTTCAAACTCAGCTATTGTGACTGTTATTTGTAGGTCATCCTGAACAAAGGAAATAATTGAGTTGGTCAGAAAATGACCAACCAATGAGAAAATTTGACTCAAACTATACTATTTTATTTTTCATTATGCCTCACCGTAAATTCGATCAAGATTTATTGCCATGGAAAAATATCAATTTAGATTGGCTGTTTAAAATCTCTTGCTCTCTCTGTCTCGCCATCCCTCTCTCTGTCTGTCCCTCCCTCTCTCTGTCTGTCCCTCCCTCTCTCTGTCTGTCCCTCCCTCTCTCTGTCTGTCCCTCCCTCTCTCTGTCTGTCCCTCCCTCTCTCTATCTGTCCCTCCCTCTCTCTCCTGTCCCTCCCTCTCTCTGTCTGTCCCTCCCTCTCTGTCTCCTCTCTGTCCCTCCCTCTCTCTCTCTCTCCCTCCCTCTCTGTCTTCTCTCTCTCTCTCTCTCTCTCTCTCTCTCTCTCTCTCTCTCTCTCTCTCTCTCTCTCTCTCTCTCTCTAGGCTCTGAGGGAGAGATCGTGGGCGTGGTCGACTACTGGGTGCGTCTGTACCCCCCCGCGGAGCCCGTGGACGTCCCGGTGGACAGGATGATGTTCAGGGGGTCCGCCACTCAGACCGGCGCCACTCAGACCGGCGCCAGGCAGCTCTTTGTGGGCTGGCAGGACGTTGCACCGGGGGTAACAGTCCACAGAGATTCATACCTCCTGTAACATATATATGCATGCCTACAAGCTTGTTCGACCACAAACACACATTAACACACACACACACACGCACACACACACACACACACACACACACACACACACACACACACACACACACACACACACACACACACACACACACACACGACACACACACTACATACACATACACACACACACACAGGACAAACCTTAAAGTGTGTTTGAAGCCTGAAAAGGGGCAGAATGTGATGAAGAACAATATACATATATGATATCGATGACCTTACATATTGCTTTTTTTATTAAACAAAGTATTGTGACATTACAGGGGCATGAAAACCCCTGCATGTTAACCTTTAACGTGACTCCAACGTCGCTCTACTTTAATCAACGACAACCCCCCTGCGCTTAGGAGCTGTTTGACCACGGCGGAGGGATACCTAACGAGCTGGTGATCGCGGTGGAGCGCTGCGTTGGCCTCAGCGCCAGGTGGCCGGGACTACTTCCCGACGCCTACCTGACGTACCGCTTCTACGACCTGCCGCCGCACGTCTCGCCCACGGTGCAGTGCTGCGCCGACCCCGTGTTCGACGACACCGTTAGCTACCCGCTGGCAGTGACGGCCGACGTTCTGCAGTACCTCAGGTGGGACTGTGAAAATTGTCGAATTTTGAACAAAAATTTATCGAGAATAAACTATTTCATTTATTTTAGTATAGCAGCTGGATACATATTTGCACATTTTCTGTTGTAACATTCTGTGAATTTTTATAAGGGGAAATTTCAAAGTCATTTTGGAGAGAGATGCTGAATAAATGCATCATGTTTTCAAACTCAAAAATAATCGTTTCAAAAATCGGGATTTCAGTATTGACCAAAATAATCATGATTATGATTTTTTCCATAATCGCGTTGCCCTAGGTAGACAGGGGAGTTTAGGCCCAATACCAATGTTCAGGTAGGGTAGGGCTTGTAATCTTCCCTAGGGATTGGGACACCACTTGCTACGTCACTGCATCGTTTACGTTCGGGCACGTAAGCGACTACGTAGTTACGTTACGTTACGTTACGTTACGTCCGGGGGCCGCCATTGTTGTTTGCTATGGTATGCAAATGGTGACGCAAAGCATTCTGGGAAATTTTCTCTGGCCCTCCCTCGGCGAGTCAGCGGCTGTGTCCCAATTCATAGGACGCATCCTTCGGAGACCGCGTCCTTCGAAGGATGCGGCCTTCGCAGACCGCAAAGGACACTCCGAAGGCCGAAGAAATTGGACGGTCTAGCCTACGGAGCATTTCCGGTTTACATAACAAACCGTTACCGCGCTTTATCTTGCGTGACCACGGGCTGCTCCTGTCACCTAGCAACCCTGACAGCTGACCTGACCTTATCTATATAATCGCCCCAATTTCGGTAAATATAACCATTTTGAAACTATAGGGCTTAACGGGTGTTCTAGATTACCGTAACAGCGTCACTAACTGGAACGTTACCTTACTTATATTGCCTATTACTTTAATGAAATAAGTTTTAAGGATAACTTATTTGTGTTTTCAACAATGAAAATTAGTATTTTAACATTTGTATCGTTAAATACTTGAGTGACTGGAAACCAAATACTCGTTATGTCCACTACCCCTACATGCAAAGAGCAATTGGGACACCACTACCCTCGCGGGAACGCGCACAATTTAGGGATAGGGTTAAAAAGAAGGGCTAGGGGGTGTATTGGGACTGGCCCTTATTATCAGGGCTTTCCTCTGAGAACAACAACATCATGTTTGAACGGTTTCTCCAGCTCAGGCAGTCTGTGGGTGTACGTGTTTGACGACAGTGACGACCAGGTCCCGCCTATCTACCTGGCCAAGACCCCCGTCCCCCTCCGCAGCCTGGCCACCGGCCGCGACATCCGAGGTGGGGGAGGAAGTTAGAGTTCAACCCTTTTTGGACGCCTTATGATTTATTTATGTAAACGAAAAATACATCCAAAATGTTTCATTTTATTACAACCCAGGGTTGACTGCAGAACAGATGTTTGATGTTTGATTGTGGCATCAAAAGTCCACGATATACAGATATAGGCCTACTGTATAAAAATCACGTGACATCTCGCCATACACCGCACTTAATACACTACTCGGCCTAGTTGTTCCCCAATAGACATCCTATGATCTTACTCGTCTAAAGCTCAGCACTTGAGTTAGTGGCTCACCTCTCCGTGATTCTCTCTGCCCCACCAGGCGACTACGTCCTGAGGGACGCCGCCGGCGGTCCGCGCGGTGTGGTCCGGGTGCTCCTCAAATGGCGCTACCCTTTCCAACCACCGGGGGGCGCCAAAGCCGCGGTTGTGGGCCCATCCTGGTCGCAGCAGACGGACAGAGAGCCGGAGAGACAGTATGGCGGTACTGAGGAGAGCCAGCAAAGGGAGGCCAGGGGGAGGGAGGAGGAGCGGGAGGAGATCCAGAGACCGGTTGCCAAACCCAGGGTCAAGGTGAGAGTCGGGTCAGCACTTAAACATGGCAAAATACAGTAAAATACAGAAGTTTTATGTCAAACAGGATCACATTGATCTACAGTAAATCATGTTGGAACGGGAGGATGGTCTGTCTAGGGGTAAGGGGGTTTGCTTCCTAGAAAAGTTCTTGGTTTGATCCCAATGTGTGCACAGACTGTGCAGCTGGGCAAGATGCGATAACCTTTTGCGAGTCAAAATAAATGAGTTTGACATGAATTATTATCTCTGTCATAGATCCATACTGTTGAGCCGAGAGAAGCCATAACAGTGGTCTCCAAACCTCAGGTATTAAGCTACACACACGCGCGCACGCAC
Source organism: Melanogrammus aeglefinus (assembly GCA_900291075.1). Taxonomy (NCBI): domain Eukaryota; kingdom Metazoa; phylum Chordata; class Actinopteri; order Gadiformes; family Gadidae; genus Melanogrammus; species Melanogrammus aeglefinus. The sequence continues at coordinate 2,323 of OLKM01007564.1, read as the reverse complement.
GCACGCACGCACACACACACACATTACCACTGTATTACTGCACTTCTTAAAAGCATCCACCCACTTCTGTATGTCATATATATCATTGGTACAATGTACAATTGTCATATTATCATAATTCAGATCAAAAAACATATTGCCCCGCCTACTTCCACCCAAAGCAACGACAGGCGCCAGTCAAGCTGAGACGACCCCAGGACAGTCCGCTAGTCCGTCCCACCCCTGTGACCTCATCACCCACGCCCCTGCCACCGCCAAGCCGGAAGCGAACCACCAAGCGATCGCCTGACTCCCCCCGTCCCCCGGACACGCCCCCTCTGGCCTCTGAGCGGCGCCAAGCCACGCCCCTTCGTGCCACATCCAGGAAGTCCGGGAGAATCTCTTCAGGGAGATTGCTCTCTCGTGTGGGACTCCACACCAGTCTGCTTACGAGCTGTGTTGCAGCGATGCAAGGAGTCAGGTACAAACTCCATGGCTCACTCCTACTAATGAGGGGAAAACGATGAGGGGAATGCATGGGATTGCATTAGCTCAGGAGGTAGAGCGGGTTGGCTGGTAACCGCAAGGTTTCTAGTTTGATCCCCGGCTCCTCCTAGCTGAGGGTCGAGGTGTCCCTAAGCAAGGCACTTCACCAAACTGCTCCCGACGACCTGGCTGTCTCGAATGGCTGACTCCGCTGTGAATGTGTGCGTGAATGTCAGGCAATATTTTAAAGTATGTACTGTATAAATGCAGTCCATTCACCATTTTGCATACCAGAGTGTTGCGGTGATAGATGACATTGCGTGCCTCTCTCTCATCAGGACATCAGCCTCTTGGAGCTGGGGTCCATGGAGCAGGAGGAGAACGAGGGGGAGGAACGAGGTAATGACTGACAGTAGACACAGCAGGCTCATCCACACATTCTATAAATACACATACATTCTAGCACTTTGGGATGGGCAAACCATCGGGACAAAATCCAATGGCCATACAGATGAGTTCAAAGGGAAAGAAAAAGGATTTTATTCATTTTTTTTCTGTAATGTGAGCTCGTCCTTGGCACAAACGCCAGCGTACACATTTGGAAGGTACACTACCCATCATGCATTGTGTTGAACGTGTCTTCTTCTTCGTCTTGTCTAAATCGGCGTAGTCGTCAGCGAGTCCAGCAGCTCGTCTCGGAGCGACGACGTCGTGGTTCCTCCCACGCGTGAAACCAGGAAGGTAAAAGAAGCAAGGCCTCAACCACTTGAGATATTAAACCAATACAAGGGGGGAGAGTCCTCTCCAGTAGTGGCTGGGGTTGTTTGACTCCCAGCCTGAAAGGTTCTGGGTTTGAACCCCGATGGTCACAGTTTCAACAAGCTGCCCCAACCCCAACCTGTGAAGGGGAACCCTAACCTTTGTAAATTCAACCTCCACCTGTGTTATCTCCACCTCCACCTTTTGTCTACTCAACCTCCACCTATGTTATCTCCACCTCCACCTGTGTAATCTCAACCACCACCTGTGTAATCTCAACCTCCACCTGTGTCTACTGAACCTCCACCTGTGTTACCTCAACCTCCACCTGTACTGAACCTCCACCTGTGTCTACTGAAGCTCCACCTGTGTCTCCACCCAAAGGGAGACAAGCTGAGGGTGGAGATCCTGTCCCTCACCTTTGGCCCTTCCTCCGAAGTGGCCCGCGACCAATCGGTGCAGCGCGTCTACGTGGAGTACCGGCTGCTGGGCGTTCCCATGGCGACCACGGAGACGCCCATGTCCCTCCGCAAGCCCGCCCTGGGGGAGGAGATCCACTACAACTTCACCAGAGGTGGGGGGAGGGAGGGGGCGTCACTTGCCCATGTTTAACTTGGAAGTTAACCTCCTTTATTATCATTACTTACAAATGTTTCTTATCCTCTTTTCCTCTTTCTGTCTCTCTATCTTTCGCTGGGTCTTTATCACTCTCCTACCCTCGCCCTATCTTTCTCTTTTTCTCTCTCTCTATGCATCCATCAATCTCTCTCCATTATTATCTATTGCTCACTGTACATCTATCTCTCTTTCTACATCTCTCACTCTCTCTCTCTGTCTCTGTCTCTGTCTCTGTCTCTGTCTCTGTCTCTCTCTCTCTCTCTCCCCCTCTCTCTCTCCCCCTCTCTCCCCCTCTCTCTCTGTCTCCCCCTCCCTCCCCCTCTCTCTCTCTCTCTCTCCCCCTCTCTCTGTCTCCCCCTCCCTCCCCCTCTCTCTCTCTCTCCCTCTCTCTCTCTCTACCTCTCTCTTCTCTCTCTCTCTCTCTCTCTCTCTCTTCCTCTCTCCTTCTCCGTCTCCTCGTACTTCTTTCCTCTCTCTCCTC
>OLKM01007563.1:0-11439 GCA_900291075.1 Melanogrammus aeglefinus | reverse complement strand
GCTCGATCGTTCCGCTCAACTACCCTTCAGCTGGACGTCTGTGGTACCCCATGCGCCATTCGCTAAAGAGGCATGAGCAAAGGTCGAACTCAGATCCCATAAGTCAGCATTACTTTTCTGTCTTTTTGGACCTCAGTGGTGGCGAACGACTCCCTGCCTGATGTCAGATCGCAGAGGTCGCTCACGTGCGGCTTCCGAAACAAACTCAAAACCTTCCTAACATGTTTCAGAGATATTCACCTCGCCTCTGCATAAGCCATCCTCAGAGTCCCCGTTTCCGGCCACACATTGTAATGTTGTAGCGTTCCTGGCTATTACTTGTACACACTGTTCATTTAGTACTTATTGTCTTAGCATTCTGCATTATCACAAATTAAGTTACTGCAGCTATCAGCTGTATAACTATAGGGAATGGGTTAGCCTATGCGATTGTTAGTGAAACTTGACTGTTTATAACATTTTACTGTACTGTACAGACCATATAATATTCTTTCACTTCTTATGACAAATGTTTACTTATTGAAATCCTTTTGGTATAAGAAAGCTTTGCTAAACTGCTCTAAATATTGACGTAAGTATAATGGCGTCAATCGTTAGAATGGCAGGATGTAGACTGTCTATATGATCATGATCGTTCGTCTGTGCGATCTAGATGGGTTCAAGTCCCGAATTAACGCAAACTCTCTCTGGGAGGGGGGTTTAATTGGGGTACTATGGTGCATCATGGTTTTTTCTTGTGGTTGTTCGGTGTGAGGCTACTTTTTCACATAAACAATTCTATCTAATCATCTGATGTACTGACCTAACATCAACATATGGAAGCTAGTCCATACATAATCAAAACTGCTTCTTGTCCTTATGCCTAGCCTATATTAGAATGAATGTTGCATGCTGTATATACAATCTTTATAATCTATGGAATTGGTAAAAATAGATAATAAATTACTGATCATTTAACTTGATTACAGTCAGTAACAGTTCAAAAATATGCAAAATTAATGTCATAATCGCCAGACTTTTTTGCACGAGAGTCATACGCGTTCGATGCGTACTGAGATTATACGCCGTTGAATGGCTGAATAAACTTTCAGAGTCACAGGCTGAGATTTGGGGTCCTCTTGGATTCTTAATATAAATTTAATGTGCGAGTTGGATTTTGGATGCCCATAATCCTTTACGTCGGAAATATCATAACATATATAAGTGGGTGCAATAATGTATTTAGTCAGTCCACCAATTGGTCAGAGTTCGTCTCCAAGCTTCATAAAAGACGAGAAGTGTCCTGAATTTTTCTATCAACGGTAATTACCTTCGAGCTATGAGAGACAAAAATTTTTTTAAATAATAAATAAATCCAGAAAATTCCACATTGTCGATGATTTTTAAGAAATTTATGTTGGGCATATATTAAGTGGGGAATATATAAGTATTGGTGTCGACTTACTATCAAACCAGTCAGCATTTCTGTGCTGTTTCACAGATCCTGTAACTTTCTTCTTAAGAGGCTTCCATTGTCCCCACTTCGTGTTACTGTATTATGGTGCTGACCTGTGTTTGAACCTCCTTATCCAGTAATAAAGACCATCTGTCCACAACCCCTCAAACATCACACTCACAAACTCCACTATGGCCAAGACCAAAGAGCTGTCAAAGGACACCAAGAAAACAACAAGTTGGTAAGACCTTCACCAGGCTGCGGAAGTTCTGAAATCTGCAAATAGGTAAGGCAGCTTGGTGTGAAGAACAACTGTGGGAGCAATTAGTTAGGAAAATGGAAGACGTTACAAGAACCACTGATAATCTCCCTCGATCTGGGGCTTCCACGCAAGATCTCCCCTGTGGGGTCAGAATGATCACAAGAACGGGTGAAGGTTAGTCCAAAAATCCAGAACGCTACAGCAGGGGGACCTAGTGGATATGACCTCCAGAGAGCTTGGAACCAATAGTAAACAAAGGCTAGATCACAACACACCACAGCCGCCAGGTGACTCAATCCTGCATGCTGGCAGAAACGTGATGCCCCTGCTAAAGCCAGTGCATGTCCGGGCCCGTTTTATGTTTGCTAGAGAGCAATTTGGATGATCCAGAACAGGATTGGGAGAATGTTCATAATGGTTCAGATGAAACCAAAATAGAACTTTTTGGTAAAAACTAACTTGTCGTGTTTGAGGAGAAAGAAAAATGCTGAGTTGCAATCCAAGAACCAACATACCTAGCATGAAGATGGGAGGTGGAACATCCATTGATTTTTGGGGCGCCCTTTTTCTGCCTAAGCGACCCAGGAACGTTTGATCCGTGTGACGGAAAGAATGAATGGGGGGCTCATGTATTCGTTGAGATTTTTTGAGTGGTACAACCTTCGCTCCAATCAGCAAGGGCACTGAAGGATGAAACGTGGCTGGGGGTTTCAGCATGACAATGAACCCAGCAAACACACCGCCCGTGCAACGAAGAGTTGGCTTCATAAGAAGCATTTTCAAGGGTCCAGGAGTGGCCTAGCCAGTCTCCAGATCTCAACCCCATTAGAAATCTTTGGGAGGGAAGTTGAAGTCTGTGTTGCCCAGCGAGGCCCAATAAAACCTCACTGCTCTAGAGATGGGGAATGGGCCCAAAAATACCAGCAGCAGTGTGTAAAAACCTGTTAAAAGAACTTAGCGTTTGACCCTCTGTCATGTGCCACAACAAAGGCATTGTATACAAAGTATTGAGATGTATCCTTTTGTTATTGGACACAAATACTTAATTTCCATCCATAATTTGCAAATAAATTCTTTTTAAAAATCAGATAGGATTTTTCTTAGATTATGTTTTTTATTTTGTCTCTCATAACTGAGTATTATCCTATGATGAAAATTACAGCGGCCTCTCTTCTTTTTAACGGAGGGAGACTTCACAATAGGTGGCTGACTAAATACTTTTTTGCCCCACTGTATATAGACTTGTGATGATTGGTGGAGAAGATCCTTTCATTTGGTGAGTAGAGATGTTGAAACCAAGATTAAACGTAGGATTTCACAAACATAACCCTGGGGATTCTGAAACTCGGGATTCAACTTTAGCGCGCGCCAACAGGATCAACACCTGAACCTCAATCTGAATCCAGGTTCATATTTAATCTAAATTAACCCATCTGAACCAGATCAGAGACAGAATAACAAGCATTGTCGACGACTTGACTGCATTTATTAACGTCCGAGATGAGAAACAGTGAGCTAGTCCAGCTTTTCCTAATAATGTAGGAAAACCAACCCACGTTTATCCAACATCCGATAACCAAAATGGTACAAGAATATAAAATACAAAAGAAAATTGGCGGCTCAGATGGCTGAATCAGTCAGGCGTAAACTTCATCAATCATCAGTCCCACCCGGGACGGGTTGGGTTCTTTATAAAACAGGAGTCCCCCGCCCTCCAAGATCTCCGCACAGGGTCGTTGTAGAGGAGGGCTGGGACTATCTGCCAGCCAAACAGGAAGTCCACCCTCTTCTTCTCCCTGGGCTACCTCGTGACCAACCTGATGCCTTGATGAAGTCCGCCCCTCCTCCACAAAACACCGGAGAGAAATGGGTATTTCGCAGGGGATGGGCCACCCAACTAGGACATATCCCGCCAATATCCCATAACAGGAAGTCCGCCATTTCCGTTGGAAATAACAGAAAGTCCCATGCCCTATGCTTCTTCTTTTTCTCCTGCGTGCTCGTGAACCACTGGTCCAGCAGCCGCTTTGATGTAGTATGATTCTGCCAGCCGTGCCACGACTGCACCGCGACTACGACGACCAGGTACATGAACCTGTCACCTCTTGCCGGGAAACGCCGAACTAGGAACGGTACGCTTTACCCGTGGCGATAGAGGCCTGTTGCGGCACGGGGAAAAATCTCCATGGCGCCGAGAATGGAGCGGAGTGCACGCAAGAACAGCCCGGCGCTGATCATAGGCGAGCAAACCAGGTAGCTGAAGTTGTTGCGGGGAAGGGCCCAGGAGGCTTCAGGGCGCAGTGGCAGGATGCTGAGCAGTGTAGGTGAATACTTCCCACTGGTAGGTGCTGAAGCCACCCGGTGGTGGGAAATCACTCTCCAGGCCACAGCCTGCTCACCGTCAACCTTGTGGGGTGGGGAGGGGGGGGAGAAGTGGAAGGGGATGGGTGGTGGAGGCTAGCTCGGGTTGGACGCTAGCAAGCAAACGTAGCATCCTGATACTTTTCATCTTATCATAATCACGATTTTTTTTGGTCAATATTGAAATCACGATTATTCAAACGGGTTTGAAAACATGATGCATAGATTCATAATTTCTCTCCAAAAATCACTTTGTAACTTTGAAATCTCCCCTTAAAAGAATACACAAAATGTTGACAAAAAATCACGTACAAATATGTATCCAGGTGTTATTTCACTTAAATAACCTACATATATCCGTAAATAAAAAATAAAAATACATACTGAAATAAAAAAGAATCTTTTAACTCAATTAATTGGTTTGGATGTTTGCTTGACCCATAACAATAGAAATTACAATCAAAATTTGGCATAGCCAAACACAGCCCTATACCTGGGCGCTCCATCAAGACGAGCCAGATTGAGGGCGTGGACCCATGTGAGCTTGCCGGGCTTCAAGGACTTCAGCGCCACCGGCGGAAGCGACAGACCGAAAGCAGGCAAGCAGAGGTATTTATATTGCGCACCTTTCATACAAGAATAGGCATCCCAATGTTTGCTTCACAAAAGAACTATCAAGAGAGCACAATAGAATGACATAGGAAAAGGGGGGGGGGGGGGCGTTTCGATTCGCCGTAATCAGGCAATGCGCCCACAAAAACATTTCAAAAGTGGAACCGGCCCACTTTCCTCAAATCGCCGGCAACAACAGGCTGGAGGTCTAACACCGTAATATATATATAGACTATAACCGCATTTCACATTAATTGCAAATATCCAACTGCTTCGGGTTTTGTTTTGTAGGCGCGTTTGTAGGCGCAGTGCATCAGTGATACACGGGTTTATCCAATTAGTGGTAGTGTACCCGTGCACCATTGCATGTATGCGCGCTTGTCTCTATGTGCGTGTGTGAACGAGAATGAGAAAGAGTGCTATGCGGAGATGAATGAACGGAACAATATTTAAATTTCAAAATATAGATAGATAATATATAAATACAATAACATTTCAAAAAAATGAATAAAATGGAGTGAAGGGGAAAGTTGAGTGAAGTGCCCCATAGAACTAGGAGATGGGTCAGGGACGGATGTCAGCCCAACTATGGGCCCGGCGGCCACCAAGGGTATCACCGGTCCTTGGCCGCGGGGGCTGGACCAAACAGTCGTATATAGCACCCCGCCCCTCGCCCCCCCCCATCAAGCCCTGTCCCATCCCAGGTGAGTTGGACTTGAAGGGGCGCTGGGAAGCTCATGACCTGTACTTTAAGATAGGTTATTAAAGCAAGGGTTTAAGTATGGACATAGGACATGTTCCTTGTGGATGCCTACAGGCACTAGTTCCAACCAAAACCATTTGGGAACCAAAATGCAAACTGGGTCGAAGCAATAACAATATCCCACCACCTGTTGCATATGGACGGCACCGACGGCGGAGTCAACCATGAGGGCGACAGCCAACTCGTCAGCAGCAGTGAGGTTAAAGAAGCACCTATTATACTTTTTAGACTTTTATGACCTTATAAACGTTGTTATAATGATTTATAGCTCATGTTTATAACCATCCTATCATTAGAGTGTCAATATAATGACGTACTTCCCTGCTGACCGTCTGAGGTGGGCTGTGCAAGAGCGTTAAACACTAGGGACGCCGGTCGCAGTTCACTTGTTCAAAATTTCCAGGATTTTATCCCACGTAGAACAATCCGGATTTTCCACGGCAGGGAAAGTGGCGCTGCAACAGGCTCTTCCGGAAGGTAACCAATCACAACGGAGTGGGGTTGTCAGGAGGGGGGCGAGGGGGTGAAGAAGGACGAAGCCGAGGGTTGACAGAACGCTGAAGGCGCCCAGATGAGAGGAAGAGTTTCCCCAAAATCGACATCGTTTTTTGTGCCGTGATTCGTGTCAGGTGGCTCTATAGGAGTCATTAATAAGAAAATTAACCAGGACCACTTATGGAAGGTGGCAATGCAATAAGAATAAAGAATTATCAGTCCGTGAGCACGCATGGACTGATTATTTGGTGAATAAACACAACATCTAAACTCGTGGATTTGTCCGTTCGGGGAAAAAACGACCTAATTCGTAAACATTTACGTTACATTCACATTCAGCAGACGCTTTTATCCAAACTGACTTACACAATACTTTTATATTGTCACGAAGAAGGAGAAACAACAGTAAATCTCTGTCGGTACAGCAATGATGTTCATAGAACCAAGTGGCAAGCACTAACCATCACTAGGTTATAGGGGGGGGTGTGACGATATTTCGTGCCATGAAAAATATCACGACATTAAAAACGTGACGAAATGCGTCAATGAGACAGAAAAATAGTTCGCAATATCATTGTTATTATATACTTTTTCATACTTTATTTATGGTCATAAGTTTGCACTTAAAAATTAAGTGCTGGTTTGGTTCCAGGCACCGCGTGTTTCTATCTAAAATATATACGGGGGGCGGGTCGCATAGCACGCACGGGCGAAACTGCGCATGCTAATCCACGAGAAACAAAAACAGACAGGGCTACACACAGGAGCGTCTACACCTCTGTCACGGTCCACGGCGTCGGCGTGTTCTTGCGCGCTGATCCTGCGGCGTTCAATAATCAATCACTATTGACTGAACGCTGATGCTAGTATTTTAAGATGCCGGTTTTGTGCCGAAAAATGGAATCCCTCGGTCAGAAATCGCAACCCCTACTCCTCGTGAACGCACGTTCTCTTATTTCGTCTGTGCTTTCTAGGGTCACATCATGCATACATGTGTGACCTGTAAACTATGACGTATTTAAGTGCCCTCGTAGTTCATTATCGGGAATGGGATATCTTACATTGTGGGTCACCTATAAAATGTAACATCGCTTTCTGACGTTGCTCCTCTTGTGATGGTATGATATAAACACTGCTAAGAACTATAAACCCTCTTTTCATTAGAAGAAATCTTAAATTTCATTTTCTGTGTCTCATCCTGTGAAGATACGGTACAAACACTGCTATAACGCGGAGAGGAGCTGCGATTTCAGACAGGGATTTCGTTTTTTGGCACAATACCTGGTGTCGGGTTGGCTCGGACGTCGCGCTCGTCCAGTGGCGTAACTCTTTGGCCAATCAGTGGCCAGCAGCCCGTTTACGTCACACAAAAGAACCGGTTCGGCTCTCATGGACCCTCGACGGAGGGGAGACTAATGGCGCGTTTCCACCCACCGCAGGGTGCGGGTCGGTTCAGTTCGCAAAAGGTGCGGCACGGATCGCGTTTCCACCGCCAAAAGTGGGCGTGACCCGGACTGAGCCGCACTCGTCTCGCACTCGCCGCACAGTACTCCTCCGTTGGGGCACCGACGCCTGAAAGGGTGCCGGCAAGTTTGAGCTACACACGCCCTCCGTTGATTGATCGACAGAATCGTCACTTCCGGGCGACGTGGGGATAAAAACAAACAGTTGCAAGGTATTATTCTTGACAATGGGCGAACAAGGAGTTGGAGACGTTCCTCTGCATTCTTGGGGAGGTAGACGTGCAGAGGGAGCTTGATGGAGCAGTTTTTACTGTTTTAAATTTATTTATTGTTTTTATTGAGCAGGCTACACTGTGTCGCGCTGCTATGATGTCACGATGTTTACGTAGCTGCCGCGGCGATCGACATCCGGCCTACCATAAAGGGTACTGTCGGCGGTGGAAACACGACCTCGGAACTGAGCTGGGCTATACCGCCCCCTCCCTACCGGACTGAGGCGAACCGAACCGTACCGTACCGCACCCTGCAGTGGAAACGCGGCATAGAAAAGTACCAGGTACCAGATTTTGGCAATGGAAACGCAAAAAAAGCCGGACCGAGTCGAGGCGAGTTGAGCTGTTACGGTCGGTTGAAAGCGGCATAAGAAAAACGTGTTTATTTATTTTCTGACATGATGATGAGTTTATACCATGTTCCTATAACACATCTTGTTTAAAAATATTTGAGAAATGGAAATATAGGGCAAATGGCATTGTTTTGCATATCTTGTGTATTTCTAAAATAAACGACAATATTTTTTCATATATTTTCCCCATTCAAGTTTTGTTCAAAATATCGTTTTAATATCGAATCGTGAACCCAATATCGTGCATCGTGTCGAGCCGTGAGCTGAGTGAATCGTCACAACCCTACTAAGTTAATGAATTCCCCGCATACAACAAAAGGATGGCTAGGAAAGAGAAGCTTCACAACTGAGTACTATAACTAAGTACGACACACACGATAAGCTGCGTACATTGGCGTATACAACATTGCAATATAAGTGCCAAGGACCGTACAACATTACAACACTTGTTTTTGGAATATAATGTGAATGTGTCAATAGTTGGGCCACCATCGATTTACATATATACAATATTATATATTTAAATGGCATTCCAGACAAATACTTAAAACCTGGCTTGAGCCGCACTACCACCTTTAGGGTACCATCCCATACATAGTTATTCCTAAAAAGCACAACAGCAAAGTGCTGTCAAAGCGCTCATCAGAACCATCCCATGACCTTTTAGAGGTCGTCATATGTCACCCACCTCATCTGGTAGTGGGCGGCCACTCTCTCGCGATGCTTGAAGTCGCTACCGTCCGTTCCCGTGGCCCTGGGTCCTTCTCGCGACGCCATGACGAGCTCACCTGCCGAGCAATATTAAAATGTTTATGAAACAAATGTCATATAAAGGTTTAGCATTCGGTCCATTAAACAAATAGGTTAGTAATAAGGTCATAATACAAGTATAAAGTTTACAGCTATCTTCTCGTTAGTAACAGGTGAACCGAACTATGGCCTGCGTTGTTATCGCGAGAGCACAAGTTGTGCGTCCACAATTAACGTTAGGTATTAGGAACTCACAATTACAATTCGTCCCAGGCCTTACACCTAATCACTTTTGAGTCTTGAAAATATGTGGGTACATAGAATTTAATGGTGTGGAAACAACGTTTGGTCAGATCTTAACGATAACTGTGTTGACACCAATAACAAGTGGAAATAAATACCAAATTGAACTGTTATACAGCGCTATATGATAATAAAAGGAGCTGCTAGTCAGCACGGAACGGTAAAATAGTGAAATAGTTTATAAGCGTCTGACACGGGCGAACAAATGCGAAATAAAAGCGTAAACCACAAAATACTTACTTCGTTCACGAACAAAACGTAAGAGCAGCCAGGAGGACGTGCGGCGGAAGGCGGATGTGTGACTCCTACGATTCTGATTGGACGGCCGATACTCGCTTCCCATAGGTTTAGCCTCAACCTGACGTCACATCAACAGAAAGACTTATATTTTTTTGTCCTTTATCATTATTTATTTGTTGTGAATATAAGGATGCATATCATTTAATATCTTATAGATTTTTCTATAAAAATTGCATTCAAAAAGGCAAGACGTACGGTAGAAAGTATGGGTAGAAAGCCGACGCGTCATATCCTCGGACGCAAGGCTTCCGAGTCGAAAGTCGAAGATCTCCCAGCTTTCTTGCATTATTTCTCGGAGGCACTCGGAACACACCATCACTCCTACGGTTCTGATTGGACGGCCGGTCCTCGCTTACCATAGGTTGAGCCTCTTTCTGACGTCACGTCAACATAAACACTGATCGGTAACGTTTTATTTTGCACTATTTCCTTTGTTTTATTTATTTGTTATGTATGTGTAGCGATGCATACCAATTGTAATATATATTTTTTAATAATTGTATATTAAAGGTAATTACAATTACCTTTAAAAAAGTCGGAGGTAAAACCCCTCATTAACCTTGATAAATAGAACTAGATAGAATTTACCTACCTAGATCAAATGGATAGTACTAGTATTGATAGATAAATGAGAGAAAGAGAGTATGACTGATGATTAGTCACAATCATATTTCTACATTGAACACAAAGTATTTATATTTTTCTGCATGGCATGCACAATAAGCTACTGTCCAATTTGTATCACTTATTAAGTGTTATTTAAAAGATTCATAACATTTGGGCAGAGTTTGGGTGACGAGAGACAAGAGACAGGTTCTCGGCCGGGCTCGAACGAGGGACCTGTGAATCCAAAGTTCATGGTAGCTCATAGGTCATGACGGGATGAGATAATGACACTCTGCAATCCACACACGGCATATTAAAATACTGATAGAGGTGGACGACGTCATGGCCGCCTGTCAGAATACGAGTCTCCTAGGTCACCATATGAGGAATAAACATTCTTGGCTTCAATGGGCACTGATCTATACATGTCCATTTAGACTACACTTCATCTGATATCATATTTCCATCATACTGTAAGCCTATCATATATATATATCGTATATATATTTGCAAGAAGCGCAAATATGTTTTTGCACTGCGCTTATCAATATCTGTTGTTGATATTGCGAATGAGTTGCATTTGTGTATTGCGAATAATGTATATACTATTTAATTTTATACAAGATTGAGGATATGCAGCAAGGACCACGTGGGGATCGAAACCGCGGCGCGTGCGATCCGGAACTGAGGCTTAATGGTCTGCGCTCTACCCGGTGAGCTATACTGAGGAGAAGATCATTCAATTCAATTATGATTGGGATTATAATTTTTGTGATAATAATGATTAAATAATGATTAAAAAAATGACATGTAATCAGACATTTTAATATCATTTATTAAATAAATAGAAATTAACACTAGCAAAGGGTTGGATGAATGGAAATTTGATGAGGAAAAAGATATAGCCCTACATGATATAATGATAAATGATACAGTGGGGGGCCATCGTGGGCGGGACTTCCGCACTCAACAGGACGATCCATCCATCCTAAAGGAATCCGCCCATCCAGTTTACAGAGATGGGCAGCCCCATGGGGGCGTGGCCAGGAGGTAGGAGGAGGCCAGGGAGGTAGAGTAGGGAGAAGAAGAGGGACTTCATGTTGAGGAAACAAACCTAAGTCCAAACGCATTGTCATCGACGTGCAAGCAGTTCTCTCTTTCAGGAGTAAATAAAACAATACTCGAAAGGAGTGAAGTAAAATAGCACAACTTGATAGAGGTTTAAAACTATCTTCCCCTTAATGTAATAAGACAATATCATGGAAATGCTTCAAAAAAATAACAATAAACCTTGTCTGTCTAGGAATGGCCTCATCTACTTCCTGGTGCTAGGCAGAACTATTTCATGTCGCCATCTGTCTGGATGTGTTCACAGTCCAGTGTTTTACACCCATGTGGACACAACTCTGCAGAGCTTGTATCACAAAGTTCCTGGGATGACAAGCCAAGTGCAAATGTCGCAGT
>OLKM01007562.1:0-11444 GCA_900291075.1 Melanogrammus aeglefinus | reverse complement strand
GCATGGTTCCTCGCCATGAAACACTGGTCAGTATATATAAGGCTTTACTACGAGCTTTCCCGCCTGGATGCCTTGGAGAACGGACATGGATTGGTTTAAGAAAGCTGGTGAATATTGCTGAAACGTTTTTGGTTATCTTAGAACTAAAAATATAATTGTCATTGAATGTGAATTAATACTGGATTACGCCCATTTTGATCTGCGAGCCTGGTGTCCAGTCAAATGTTCCCGCTTGGTGGCCGGGACATTCCACTTTGGTTATACACTCATGGTCCTGTCTGGACTGTGGACACCTTCGTGCTATGGACAGCTGCCACATTAGCAAGCAAAATGTCAGCAGCTGGACGCGGCAGCTGTGAAGTGTTAAGAGCTGAGTGCGGCAGTGTTGGTGAGGTGTGGTGCATGGCAGCACCCTTGTTATAATCTAATCATTATGGCGAGCCAAGGCCCAAGAAAGGGTAACCACATAATGTATTAATAATATCACAGAAACAACTGGTATGAGCACAGCTTGTGACCTTTTCTAAAAAGAATATTGAACCTTTAAATTGTATTTATATTGTCATTCTGTGTAGCCTACACATTAAGGAGGGTAGAAATGCAGAAATAGCATCACTGAGCATTAGAAACACCAACAACATTTCTTTAGAACATACACTAAATGGAAAATCACACATAGGATATGGCATCAAATAGCTTATTGATTTTATTTGTACGATATATGTACATTTGTGCGAGCATTCCTGTGTGTGTGCATATTTGTGTGTTTCATCTTTTAGCACATATTCATGATTTGTCCTGGTTGTCGTGGTTGGTCTCTACCTGAAAGTCTGCTCTCTTTCGCAGAGAGTTCTGTCTGGTCCCCCTTGCACGCTCTTTGGCTCTGTTGCTATGTCCCGTCCATCCATGCCAATCCACCACCGCGTATGGGGCACAGCCAATTACAAATAAACACTGAACTAACACAACAGTGGCAGCCGCAGCGGGTGTGTGTGTACACACTAAGGCCACATGCGCTTCCACTCACTCACACACGCTAAGGGGCAGGTCTAGTTTGTCGCTTGACAGGCAGGATTATCGCTATCCGTGGGATGGTGACACGGCGGCATCGTTGAAGGAAGACTCTCACTGCTGAAGCTCTTTTTGGAAACAAGAGCCACAAGTGTGCCGGCAACCTGAGACCACAGAGATTGTGTTGTGTGTAAATGCAGAATTTGACTCATGGTGGCCTGTTGCGCATGATCTGTCTATTGTGACTAGAAACAGATAGAAAGGATTACCCTTTGGTTCCTCTTGTTGTTTTTCTCTCCCTGGCGCGCGACTTGGTAACATGGCCAACCGGAACTTGCTTTTGCCTGTTGCCCACGACGACGGCCCTCAGGTTGCTGTACGACATGCTAATGGGGCCCCCCTGCAACATTCTTTTTATCTCTATTTTTTGAGCAAACCAAAGTACCCGTCGACCACCACTTGATGTGGTAATGCCCGCCTACATTTCTGACAGGTCAGCTCCATTCTTCCCTCTCTGCCTCACTCTCTTTCTCTCTCCCTTCCCTCCTTCACTGTTTTTTCTCCCCCTATCTCCCTCTAAACTGTCTCTCTTGTATCTCTCTGTCCCTCTGCCTCACTCTCTCGCACCGCTCTCCCTCTCTCCTTCGACTGCAAGCACAAGAGCATGCATAATGGCGATCTGAACATTTTTACAAAAATAAAGGATTACAGCCACAAGTGGGTAGTTTCATAATGCCTCAAAGCTCTGTTTTTTTTTGTGGGTCCCTGATTATATTCATACAGCAACGTTTCATAAAGAGCTCCTTTAGCAAGCGGCTCTGTAATAGCTCTATTCAGTGGGGTTCAATTTACATGCAACTGCAATATCATTTGGAGATTATATAATTAAAAGCTGTCTGGTATGAGGTGTTCTAAATGCCACTGAGGATATATTTGTTTTCTGTTGTGATTCTTTTTAAAAGCCATTTTGAGTTCATCATCTCTCGACAGTTCGTTACCCATGCACTCAAGAACAACAATGTGTGGTCTGCTGATTTACAGACAAAGGGTTCTGGGTTCAATCCTCATTTTCGCATTGTACCTATCCTTGAGCAACATTCCCCCTTACCCCTACCTGCTCCTAATGACCTGTATCTGTACTGTCTAGCCCTACCTGCTCCTTAAAGACCTGTCTCTACTGTCTAGCCCCTACCCGCTCCTTACTGACCTGTCTCTGTACTGTCTAGCCCCTACCTGCTCCTTACTGACCTGTCTCTGTACTGTCTAGCCCCTACCCGCTCCTTACTGACCTGTCTCTGTACTGTCTAGTCCCTACCTGCTCCTAATGACCTGTCTCTGTACTGTCTAACCCCTACCTGCTCCTTAATGACGTGACTCTGTACTGTCTAACCCCTACCTGCTCCTTATGACGACTGACTCTGTACTGTCTAAAACCCTACCTGCTCCTCTGATGACATGTCTCTGTAGTGTCTACCTCTCCACTTTCTCACTGCATACATTAAGTACAGCAAGTCAACACTAAACACACACACACACACACACACACACACACACACCACACACACACACACACACACACACACACACACACGCCACACACACACACACACACACACACACACAACACATGCCTACACGCCACCCCACTCCACGCTCCACTCCTTGAGGCACAAGGCCTTCCCTGTACTGTAGGTTTGAGTGTTGCTACATCTCAGTGATGCAGGCTGGCTGGAGGCCTTAAATGACAGTGTGATAGATTAGGCTGTCATTAGAGGGCAGCGGAGCTCATCCTGGCAGCTCGGTCGTCTCCTAGCTTAACCTCTCGCTGTCCTGCTGCCTGGAAAAAGCAGCAGCAGCGCGCCCATACGTCACAGCTTTTAATACACTGCAGCCATTCATTCTGCGCTTATAGGTATGGTAGACTAGGAGCTAGAGGTTGAGCCCAACATGCAGAATCCATGAGGCAGGCCTGCAATGTATAATGTGTATTTCTCATATAAACAAAGATCCGACAATGCTAATACCAGTATTTCAATGCACAGTTTTTAATGCATACACAAATACGTAAGCGGTCCAACGGGTGGAGGGAGAAAGAATGGTGTGTAATCCTTGCAAGTCCTATTTTTTTCTTTTTCTCCAGGTGCTGTTTTCCCCCCTTCAGCGCCGATAATATTAAAAAGCGGCTTTATCTGACACATCTTAATGGTGCTATCCCTGTTGAACGGGGCAGGCGGGCTGGGTAATAAGAAGAGGAAGAAAAGTCCTGCTGTAAGCAGAGAAGGGACAAGACCTTGATGATGCGCACCAGGCCAAAGCTGACGCTCTCAGATATGATACTACACCCCAAAAAATCCTGGTGAGAGAAAATTCTCTCAGGCTGCTTTTCAATGAGGACTGCGACACTGCTACATCAGAGCTGAAGAGAGAGAGAGGGAGATGGAGAGACATCCAAGACAGACTGAGAGAGAAGGAGAGAGAGAGAGAGAGAGAGAGAGAGAGAGAGAGAGAGAAGAGAGAGAGAGAGAGAGAGAGAGAGAGGAGAGGGGAGAGGGGGAGAGAGAGAGAGAGGCAGACTGAGACAAAGAGGGAGGGAAGGGGAGAGAAGAGAGAGAGAGAGGGAGAGAAGAGAGAGAGAGAGAGAGAGAGAGGCAGACTGAGATACAGGGAGGGAGGGAGAGAGAGAGAGAGAGAGAGAGAGAGAGAGAGAGAGAGAGAGAGAGAGAGAGAGAGAGAGACAGAGAGAGAGAGAGAGAGAGAGAGAGAGAGAGAGAGAGAGAGAGAGAGAGAGAGAGAGAGAGAGAGAGAGAGAGAGAGAGAGAGAGAGAGAGAGAGAGAGAGAGAGAGAGACATCCAGACAGACTGAGATAGAGAGAGAGAGAGAGAGAGACATAGGGAGAGAGGAGAGAGAAGAGAGAGAGACCCAGACGACTGAGATAGAGAGAAGAGGAGAGAGAGAGAGAGAGAGAGAGAGAAGAGAGAGAGAGAGAGAGAGAGAGAGAGAGAAGAGAGAAGAGAGAGAGAGAGCAGATATGAGATACAGGGAGGGAGAGAAGAGAGAAGAGAGAGAGAGAGAGAGGAGAGAGAGAAGAGAGAGAGAGTGAGAGAGAGAGGAAGAGAGAGAGAGAGAGCACAATGCAGATACAGACTGAGATAGAGAAGAGAGAGAGAGAGAAGAGAGAGAGAGAGAGAGAGAGAGAGAGAAGAGAGAGAGAGAGAGAGAGAGGAGAGAGCAGAGAGACATCCGACTAAGATAAAGAGAGAGAGGATGAAGAGGGGGAGTGAGAGACATCCAGACACACTGAGATACGAGAGAGAGAGGAGAGGGATAGCCAGACACAGACTGAGATAACAGACTGAGATAAAGAGAGAGGGAAGAAGGAAAGAGTTGAGCGGTGGGATCCATATATCTGGGTCTTATCTTCAGGCACACCAAAATGGAATGATATAACGTGGAGCCAGAATCCCCTCACAAGTCTTCGGCCTTAGAAATAAAAGGGGAATAAAAGGCGAAAACCTCTGGCACCAGTAAAATTAATGATAATTCGAAGGAAATGTGAAATGCGAGACTCCCTTTTGCCTTCTGGAAACCCGCTTCAAGAGCTGTTCAAATGAGGAGGAAACTGGTTGCGGGTCTTTAAATCGAGGGTCTGCGCACGGCCCACCAACCGTCCGCATTGGTGTCCAGAACCGGATAATCTTTTCTTTGTACTTGCAAAGCTCCCCACAAAAAGTGTGTATTTTCTGTTGTTATTATTAATAGAAAGTTTCAGAGGATCCGTCCAGGGCCTTTCATAATGTCTGCCTTTCTGAACGAAAAAACAACTAACACATCTAAACTTTTTACGACCATTGCGTTGTATGTCGTCATTTTTTATGTGTATGAACAGCAGAGGCCAACATGAATGGTTAATGTGATTTTACAGTTATGTAACAGGGCTCTCTTTGTGTTTCTCTCTTTGGGCTCCAGGTGTGTGTGTGTGTGTGTGTGTGTGTGTGTGTGTGTGTGTGTGTGTGTGTGTGTGTGTGTGTGTGTGTGTGTGTGTGTGTGTGTGTGTGTGTATGTGTAGTGTGTGTGTGTGTGTGTGTGTGTGTGTGTGATGGTGCTGTGCGTGGTTGTGTGTGTGTGTTGTGTGTGTGATGTGTGTGTGCGCGTGTGCGGGTGCGTGTTGTGTTGTGATGTGTGTGTGTGTGTGCGCGCGTGCGTGCGTGTGTGTGTATGTGTATGCGTGTGCGTGTGTGTGTGTGTGTGTGTGTGTGTGTGTGTGTGTGTGTGTGGTGTGTGTGTGTGTGTGTGCGTGCGTGCGTGTCAGGGTGTTATTTCACCAGCTTGCTGTCTTTCCCACACTGATGTGCATGCATCACATTGATATTATTACATATTACACTTCTTCTTGGACAAAAAGCTCTTTGCATAAGGCAGTGCATAAAACAAATCATGTTTGAAAGGCATCACGCTCACTTTAGCTCGCAGCTTGTTTCTGGGCAGATAGGTAAAGGACAAGCAAAGCCCTTTGCGTACGTGCTGCTGTGAAACTGAGTTATTCTGTTGCGCTCAACACCCACTGGCATCCCAATGAACTCATGAATAAACAAACAGACATATACACGAGGTGATGACTACTTATTTAGTACATTAGTAAAAGCTGTCGTTTTCCTCTGATAATAATCTCTTGGAACAGCTGATGGGTGCATCCTGCAAATGTCATATTTTAGCCTTAACCGCCTTCTGTAGACTTCTTCCAGAATATATAATTTTTCTACACCACTAATTTTTTATTTTCGTTTTACCCAGAAACGAAAGAAGACTCTGTGACAACGACAAATACATATAATCGTGTTTGTGTGTGTGTGTGTGGTGTAGGTGGGTGGGTGGGTTGGGTGGTGGGGTGGGTGCGTTGCGTGCGTGCGTGCGTGCGTGCGTGTGTGTGGTGTGTGTTGTGTGTGTGTGTGTGGTGTGTGTGTTAGTGCATGCGTGTGTGTGTATGTGTTTGTGTTTGTTTTCATACTAATTAGAACAGAAACCAAGGGACAGTGAAAATCCCCAGCTGTGCTTCTTTGCATTAGTATCCCCGGGTGAGATCTGTGCCCTGGGATTAACCAACACACACACACACACACACACACACACACACAGACATACACGTTAACACAGACACACAGTAACACACATACACATTATGGGACACACTTAAACACACACATAAACACTTTTAAATTGTCGACATTTCGGGCCTCATTGTCTTGGCAATAAGTGGCGTAAGGATGTTGTTATAACAAAGTAGTTACATACAATCTTGTTTTGCTTAAAGGCTCGGGAGGGGATTTGAGCTTGAAAGTGTCAGATACATAGTCCGTGAATGATATGCATGTTTGCCAACCGACGAGATCCCATTGTGAAGCATTCCCCACATCCATCCTGAACAGTACATTGACAATCAGTATTCACCAAGAGGATTACATTAACATGTCTCACATTCCTGCATGTTGAGTGGACTCAAATGATCACTGCATTTCATCGATATAGATGACTTCATTTGTAACCTTGGAAACCACTAATTTGGTAAAGATCCAATCACATCCTACAATATTAATAACAGAGCTTGTAAATCATACAGCTTACATTTGGGAAATATAGGAGCATACAAGCATTAACGGTAGTAATGTTGTTGTGGTCGTTGTTAAGTACCGGTAATTAATCATAAGATTATTTGTGTTATTGTGTTTTAAATTGTCGCAGTGTTTCTCATGAGAGATGTGTCAGAATTGATTACACTAGGATACGATATGCGCTTATTTAGGATTTTACATTACTAACAACAAATCCCATGATGCATTCTGATGTACAAGCCTTGTCCACTTTATTGTTGCTTGCTTGCATATGGTGCTTATTAGAGGTCAATTAGATACTTCCGTTGTACCAGTCCCATACGGAGATGGATTTAATGTGTTCTAATCCCTGCACTTCTACTTAGCTGATTCAGATATTTTGGTTGTTTAATATTGGCCAGTTTGCTTTTATGACCATGAGTACCCAGTAATGGCACCATGCATATTTTTGTAATTTCTAATAATTTTGGAAACCAAATCTGCCTCTCTGCCTAAGATACATAGCAGCCGATTATCAGCGGGATATTAGGAGGAGCCAAATGGCAAAGGACCATGATATGACTTGGCAGTGCTTGGCTGATCACAGCAGATGGAACAACATTATTTATATGTAAAACCAAGTAGCAGCATATCTTCGATATGAAGTCCTACATGCATTCATCCATGCATTATCTAGCAATCCATCACTCTTCATTGATTTTATTTATTTTCAACTCTTATTATTTTTAGAAACATTTTACGAAACAAATAGGTTTATTCATACAGCGTTACTGAACTGTGACCAATTTTATTCAGTTTACAAATTGTATTTTTCCATGCTGGATGGATCAGATGTTAGATTAGGTGAGGGGGGAAGTGGAATGAGTGTGACTAAGAATTCTCCCCACGGAGACGACAGCAGAGTGAGCCCACCACCATCAACGTCATGCCAAATCAAAAACATGAGCAGCAGAAAAACATCTGGCCCCAGGGCATCATATTCCTCAGCATCCATCAAAAAAACTGTTGCCATGCCGACCAGGCTTGCACTGGCAAGGCATTATGAACGTACCAAAACAACATGTTGGAATTAAATGGAGGTCGAAAGTGCTGGTCCTGTATCACAAAGTGTGTATGTCTTTCTCTTTTTTTCAGTCCTGCAAGACATAAACTTGTCCACTCTTTACGTTTTAATCTCATATAATTCATGGCATTTATTTTGATTATTGCTGGACGTACACATGAAAAGCTTTTTGTCAATGTGCCAGAAGTCAGCAAAAAGGCTATATTCATCCGCAGATACCCTTGACTGCTAAGATTCAAAGACACAATGTTTAAATATCATCATGAAAATATACATTGAAACTGATTTCAGCTGACTCTTTAGAAATGCTTTTTCACAGCATATGCCTGTTGCGCGTTTATTCCAAGAAGATTTTGGCTTCTACTAACTAACACCAAACAATTGGAGGGTCCTCTACTAATTGCTGCTGACAAAAGTATTATTGTTACAAATAACTGCCAAAAAATTCACAGCACCAGAACAAAGTACCATTTATTGATCTAAGTGCAATGATAGGTTCGAGAACTGATTGGTAATTTCCATCCATTTCACAACTAGAGATGGAGACGACTGAGATGGGTGCAGTATGTATCAGCATGTTAATTGAGAGGACAGACAGCCAATGGCCCCCCCCCCCCAATATTTACTACCAGGCCTAAACAACACCTACTGTGGCAGTGAAGGTTCAAGTCAAAAGAGTCCAGGTGTCTGATTTGTAGCAAGCTTGCTGAACACTTGGTCCGAACCAAATGCATAGCAACAGTGATGAAGGCTCTATTCAGGTTATAGGAAGCGAGCAGTTAAAACATGATGGTGCTACAAAGTTCAAGAACAAGTTGTGGGTTCACGCACAATTCCTATTGTACCCTAGCAGTAAAACGCCGCTTTAGCCAAAGTTTTTAGACAATTTATGACAACATTATAGTGATAGTAAATATCAAATTAGTTGGATAATTGAATGGGAGTACCTAATTTTATTAATGTTTAAGTCATTCATTGCATTAATGCTATAGCCTGTTCTGAGTTGGTGGATCATTTGTGCACAAAGCACAAACATGTACCATAAATGTTATTTAGTCGCACAACCTACATTAATTGTAATATAGGGCAGACGTGTAGATAACAGTAGTATGCTGAACGGAACCAAAATTAGCTCTGACACTTAATATTGTTCACATGAAATCCTTCTCTTGTTCACTTTCATTCAAAATAACCTTTTCTACGTTAAACAAGACTCATTGTTTTGCACCCATTTTATTTTGTTAACGAAGGGGTGTGGCAAAACGGCAGACGCATGGAAACTGACGTGACGCTTCATGGCTGACGCCGTTAGCGGCGGGTTAAACCTGGCCACTTTAGACCTGTTCATATCGAGTCAGGTTCAGCCTTCTTGCCAAATGTGTTCAACAAACTGTCACCACGTCTCGCTGCACCTCGTCAGGCGACAGGCAGCCGTTTCCCTGGTTCTGTCAGTTTGCAGATGGCGGAGGGAGGGAAGGGCAGGCGAGGAAGGAGCCTTGCCCATTAAAAGACTGCCGGGGAGATGGTGATGCGGGGGATGGGTGGGGGAAGAGAGGGGGTAGGGGGGGACATGACATTATGAGCCATCAGGACACATTCATCAGATGCAACATTAGCACTGTAACTGACTAGGAAGCCATATTAATCCATTGCTTGCTCTTGTTCTCGTACTTCTCCTGTCAGTTTGACTTGCTAATGGGGCAATACTCAGCCACCCCACACTTACCTTTTAATTGCGACCTAATATGATGGATCACACTGAACAGGTTTACACTCCAGTAGTCGGCTTTAGTGTTCTGGAGGATGTACAAGAAGCTTTGCTGTTTGACTAACCAAGGTAACGCTTGAATAAATCCTAGTCAAAAGAAACTTCCCGCTTCTAATTCAGATGCCTTGGTCCCCTAGGAGGGCTGTCTGTGTTAAGGCTGTGAATAGCCAGTCTATGAGATGACATCCAATTCTAATTAAGCTACAGCTGAGTCCCACTCACACACACACCAACTTGTGCGCCAATAGTATGAAGCACACACACAGACAACCGCAAGCAGAAACAAACAGACACAAGTGCACGCTGAAACACACATTAACATGTAAACACTCATGCACACATTCTGGCTGACACACAAACCCTTCCCACACACATGCATGCTGACCCACAAAGACTGCACACTTGCACGCTGAGATACAATAACAAGGCGCATTAACGCCACAATTTACAACAAATGTTGACCAAACACAAAACCGCAGTTGAAAGGCTCTACCTAAAAAATAAAAAACAAAACAACCCAAAAAAAAAAAAGGAGATGAACAACAATGGCTGACTGGAATATTTTGTAGAAACCTATTTATTTGTTCAGTTTGCCTATGCACATCTTTTGTTCAATGACGCAATTGTCTAACCATAATATTTGAGCCATGCCAGGCCGGGTCTGCAGTTAACTTGTTAAGAAATGTACCTAGAGTCTGGAGTCTTCTCCTATGGGAGTGCATAATAAGGTTGGGCATTTTTGTAGCCTTTTATATAACCACATGCCACATGTCATATTTTAATTATTAGAATGATTTCGTTTAGGTAAAAAAGTTCAATGTTGACTGCTCTGTCTCATTAAAGAACATATACAATATTTGTTGGTTAGCAGTCTCTCTCTAACCACAAATGTATATGTTTTAACCTGATACGAAGTGCTTCATACTTTTGAATAATAAACAGGAAGAGGGTATATTTCTACTCCAGGAAGTTACGATTTAATGTATCCTGCTGCTTTGCTTAATAAATATTGATCCAATTAAATCCAAAAGCTAATTTTATGCATTCGATAGCAATCAAGATCTGGACTGCAGATCATTTTTAATGGCCCAGGCATCCAACACCAGTAGTTACATGGCAGAGTCATCATTTCTTACTCAGCACGCAATTAGAGTAAGAATGCAACAGCAAGCTAAAGTGTTTATTATGTTTTTGGCATGTTGGTGTTTATAGTTTTTTACTGCGTATGTAGGATTTGGACGTGTTGACCCGCAGGCTGCTGTGACAGCTCAGTTTCAGACTTGTGTTCGAGATGGAGAGTTGAATGGAGCCTACATAAGCACAGTAGACTGGAAAATTGTAAATGGTTTCTTTTTTACTTATTCTTTTCTGTGCTACCACAATACTACCATCAGGAATATTAAAGAATTTGTTTAACTATATATTGAGAGAAATCGGCTGCACTATTTTTGATACGTACCATATAAATAGTACAATTGCTCCCTTTCTAATTTCCCTGACTGCAACTTCAACTAGCAGCATTGTCTCAAATTGAAATGTGCATTAATCTGTGCTTTCATTTAGGCTTTGTCAATGTTCATTTATCACCGCTCCTGCACGTTTTCTCATGTCAAATGTCTTAGGAAATAAATAAATGAAAGCATACTGCCATCTTTGCAGTATGCTGGTGGTTCACAAAACAGACTCACTGAGAGTCCCTTTTTTTACTTCCTTGTCTGAGCTTCCGCTGAATCCATTTCCCTCTCGAGAAGATCCAAGTGGATATACGCAGTCAATGGCCGCGGTCCAAAAGATTACCGACCAAAACTGCCCTCCCCAACCAAAATTATTCGACAGGATTCCTCTGTGATTTAAAAGGCGAGTAGCTATTACTTTGATATTCCTCTATAATGTTATTTGACCACTTTAACTCGTACCCATTTCAGTGTCTGAAAGGATGACACTTTATTGGTTACTTTCATTTTGTACTCTTACGCCACTTGGTGGAATATTAAC
>OLKM01007561.1:0-11445 GCA_900291075.1 Melanogrammus aeglefinus | reverse complement strand
ATAAGCAGCTATGCTTAGCATAGCTGTATCTTTGTTTAGTCAATACCAAACAATAAAACACCGATGGTGTGTAGTTTTCTCGCATAGCGTTTCTGTGACAGACAGAGTCACGCTATGGGGTGAACTGTGGGTAGAATGGGATTGTATTGGTTGCCCAAACTGGCAAACTGTGTGAGAAGAGGATGAGTTGAATAAAAAATGATTGGAGATTTAATTAAAATAGGTGACTTGATAATGTCAACATAACTAGGTCTTTAGCAACCACCAAAGTCATTTAAACAAATAGAAAAGACAAATGACCCTAACAAAATAAATAAATGAAATGGTTATTAATGAATTATTGTTGTTACATTAATGTGGTGTACGGTCTTCTTTAGCTGTAAGATCTTCACTCTGGAAACATCCTGCAGTTGTTTAGTGTGAGCCTCAGATGAGCGGAGACGTGTCGCATCAGTCAGAACCGAGCTCTGACCGGTCCACTCGGTCCACAAAGTGGGACCGGACTGCTCTGCATGATATGATCCACATGCCTCTTTAATAACTACCGAGCTGGGTCATCTGTTGCAAATGCACTGGTCCAATACTGGAAGGAGAAGGTTAAGACCTGAAAGAAGAAAAGGACTACGTTGGTAAGAATATGTTTATGCATCCAAGCTAAGCTTACAAAAAAATCATCTTTTTAATTTCTAATGCTTAATTAAACCAAATGAAAAATACAACCTTTTAGCACCCAATTGTCTTTGTGAATGCATAAATCTATCGTAAAAAAATAAACGTTCATAAATACAGGGTGCATAAGTATGGAAAACCTAATGTTAAATTCAACCAATAGAGGCAGAGTCAGATTTTGTTTAATTGTTAATATATAACATTTCATGATCCAGATACTATTCTTCCTGATATGTCACCTGGCCCTTGTGTAATATTAAAGAAGCCCACATCATCATAAGTATCCTTCACATAAGCTAGAGATGGCATCTCTTTTTAGTTACCGCTAATTAGATGGTTTGAATTTGCATTGGGCATCATTAGGTATACTTACAGCTATTACCCTAACTTATGCACACCTGTAATTTAATTGTAGAACATTATTTATTTACGATACATTTTCATTCACAAAGAAATTGGTGGCCCTACAGATTGATTTTCCTCAATTGTTAATTAAGCACATTAGAATCGGATTTCCAAAAGATATGATTTTTTTATTTCTTTAGTTAACTTTAGCACTGGATGCATAAACATATCTCTCACACTATATATTAGACTAGATAGCCAAGTGAGCAGCAATCAATCAAAAGGATCCATCGTGCAGGGCTACATTTGCTTTTTTTATCTAAAAAAAACAACAACAAACATAATGTAAGGCCCTGCTCTTCCTTTGTATCTATCGGCTGATTGTAGAGGCGTATCAATTTCTTTGGTTGACTCAACAAAGTCTGATATTCATGCATTCATAAAATGTAATGGATGCATTCAATAATTGTTTTTCTGACCTGTGCCTTAAAAAGCTACTTACAATTTTCTCCCTCATTATTCCCAAGTCACATTTTGAATGGAGAAGAAACAAACGAGTCCATTGTATAGATGGTCAATGACATACTTTAATCATTTAGGGGATTGTTAGCCGAGAAAAGATACTGGCTTTCTTCATCTGAGCTAGACAAATCCCTCACATCATTCTTTTGTTTGTTCAATATTTAACCATATAATTATTACCATTATAATTACCATTATAATTTAAATCCCCACTATTTGGAATACTGACCAATATTCTAGTGGTATATGTGAATGAGGAAACCGGTCTTTTCTAAACAAAGAGTTGATTTGTGCCATGGTCTTCTGCCTTTCCTCCCTTGACTGCCGAGCTAGAACAGCTCTGGAAGAGAAGACACAACCACTGTTACAGAGACAGCACAAAAAACGGTACACCATATTCAAGAAACAACAATATTCATTCCACCAAATTACCAATCATTTAAACAAATTCCAAGGCTTGGATCTCAAGCTTCTTGTGAGCATTTTGACCAGACCCTAGCCGAAATAACACAATTGGAAAAGGGAAACAAAACCGTCGCAAATTCAGAATCCATTTCTTGATACCATATGCATGCAATATTAGATATTCAATAAGAATCAATCAACATATAACCTGAAATGAGTGTTTTAATATGGATCAAGCGGAATGAATGTGATTATAACCTCCTGAACTGATTGAGCATTGCACAGGATGAGGAACTCCAGACACAGCCAGAAGCCACCTGGAAAATGGAGGTCCTGAAATGTTAAGAGACGTTGGAATGACATACAGCACCGCCGAAAGGTGTAGAATATTGCAAGAGTAAAACATGAAACAGGACAAATTAAGTCCAACATTTAAATTCACAAACTGTCAAAATCAACAGTTAAATATGCCATGGGAACATCGGTGTATTTGGCAAATAGAAACTACCGGCTAAGCTGAAAAAGAAAACAGCCAGGACCCCTTATGCAAGCGTTGCTACAAAACAGTTTCTTACAAAAAAAGGTACAAAACGATTGATTTAGCAAAGCCCCAGAAGTACTGACACTCTGACCTCTATTTCAAGAGGTTGGCGAGAGCTCCCGTTTCAACATCAGTGAAGAATTAACACCAGGGGCGCCAATTAACTTATTGATAAGAGCACTGTCTTATTATTACTCCCATATCCATTGTAATACTTTAAGCTAAACTAATTCCCCTCTGAGCTAAAAGTCCTGAGGAATAGCAGAGTCTAAGTTGATAGGAAATATTTTTGAGCATGGTTATATAAGTGTTATATCTCATATAGTACCAGGGAGACGCAGAGGAGAACCCACCTGCAACAACAAAGAAACTCCCAGAAAAAATTATATCTGTTTTCCAAGTATTTATGCATCTCTTCAAGCTCAGCTTCAGAATGTGTACGCACTGCTTTTCTTTTGACTTGAAATTAAGTATAAAAAAAAGTTTGTTAATCTCCTTCTATGAATATTGTTTTCTAATATTGTAAAAAAAAGTTGTAAAAATTGTTAATGTTTACTACAGTCACTATTCTTTTTTTCTGCTACTAGCCAAGAAAAGAAAGCCCAGACTAAAACTTGACATTTATTTCAGGGGCAGGTTCATATTAATTTATAAGGGAAGGACCTACCTCTTATTCCGTGAAAGATATTCATGGGAGGTGTAGTTCATACGTGTTTTCTCAATTAACTAAACATCACCAGGACTCTGTTTTGGAGTGAATACCACCGGATACATAATCATTTAATAGTCTTGTAGTATTATTGGACCTTAGCAAAAAACCTAATATCAGGTCAATATTTCAAGCCAATAAAGTGAGGTAAAGCAAGGATAGAGGTTTTAGAAGAGGTAGGTTTAGGCAAAGTCTCCAAATAGAAAAAATTAATCCAATCCACTGGACACAAGTCATTACATTATCAAGCAAGTTAAATAATTTGCCTTCATAGTTTGATAATTGTTAATAACGACAATTGGTTTGCAAAAAATGTGGGTAGACTGGGAATGGTTGGAATATTATATATTACAATTTTAGGGTACAGACTTACAAACAAGCATTAACCAACTACTAAAATGTGGGAATTGTGGGAAACCCTGAAGTGTATTACAATACTAAAAAAAGTCATCCAATAGTTTGCTATTTCTTGTCGATATATCATTCTCAATGGAAAATATATTTTTGTTATGCTCATTTATAGTATCCCGGCTGATAGATTTCTAGTCCATATATTGAATGTGTGTAAATACTAACTTTTTTGTGTAGGTCAGGCTTATTCAGTTGGATCAAATCATTGACGGTGAGTTTATTCCTAATCCCCAAGATAATGCATCAACAGCGAACAGTTTGACCTGGTTTGACATTGAATCCTACCAGACATTTTTGTTTCTTTCTTTGCTTGGAGGTGAAAATTTATTTTAAACATTATACAAATTTTAATTATTGTGATTTCCAATGTCCAATCTACTACATTTGGATAGATACATTTTATCTTGTATTTAAAAGCTTGACTCACACTTAACCTAGTCTGTCCGATCTAGCCTACACATCGTATTAATAATTTTGAACTAAAACTCCTCCATAACACACTCGCATCAACACACACAAAACGTACCTTTTCCCCGGGAAAGATGAGCCTGTTCTTGCCAAGCATCGCTCTGAACTTGTGTACAAAGTGTTCCTTGAAGCAGCCCCTAAAAAAAAAAACAGAATTTGATCTATATTGAACACAATAATTGTACTATTGCTATAAAAAACAAATACAATGCAATCAAATGTAATGGACATCAATGGAGCCAAGTTGTGCAGTGTATAATCGGCAGTCTGCGGAATATACCCTTGCGGATGCTTCAGCACATTCCCCACACATTTCCTGTAGGCTTGCTAGAAGTACTTTCATAGTTGGTTTACATAAAATCCTTTGTAATTGTGTTGCCATTCACGCATAAATCTGAATGGACTTTTGTTTTGAAAGAGCTCTTATTTTGAAGGGCAGTTTTCACCCTAATGTTCCCAGGTCATGGGTTTGTTTGTTTGTTTGTTTGTTGGTTTACTAGTCTGAGGAGGCTAACCGAATTTGCATAGCTACGTTTCTGTGTTCAACCGCATGATTGTATCACTGTAAACGCCACAGAGGCAACGTCATAAGTGGATAATTTCATAATTACATTAATAATGTTACATGTATGTCATAATTGTTAGAAAGCACTATTTAAATGAAAAATGCATGTGATGTATTTGTGGCTAAAAACGTTTTATTTACATTTATTTACATGTGGAAAGCATCTGTTACAGAGCTAAAGGGTAATTTTCATATTTGTCTTGTTAAAGTTTTCACTCTGACCTTGTACAATGAGAAAAAGAGCCACAGTAAAGAGCAACTAAAGCTTACTACGACTCTCGTCTTCATTTATAAGAAAGAGTTTAACTAGTTCTAAGTCGTATAGGCTTCGCCTTTTAAGGCTATCGCTATTGGGTTATCCCTAGGCGTGAGCCGTAGCACTGAAAATTTTGTAATCCCCGCCCACCAACAGCGTGGGCCTCAATCACGTCCGCGGGCCACCCATATATTCGGGCGCCGGCGGACGATCTGCTCCCATTTTCTTCAGGAGCGATCCTAGCATACTGATTATACCATGGACTCCGAGACGATCCGCATCTGCAGGTCTTTGTAACACCGGTTTACATCCTGGCCCGAAGACGGCCACGAAGTGTGCGAGGGTTGCCTGGGGGCATGAACATGCCCTCTTGGCGCTCTCGCCACTGTGCTTGTGTCAGCATTGTAAGGCGCTGTCGGCGGAATACCGAGAGCGAGCAGCGCGAGCCGACACTGCCGCCCGCCGTCGCGAAGGTGCCGACGACTTCTCCATATACCGCTCGTCGATGCCCTCTTCCATATCCTTGCGGGCGCGGAGTCGGACGACTCCGACCGCGGCGAGGAGGGGGTGTCTCCCCCGGCTTTCCCTCTCCGAATGGAGGGGCCGGAGCCCGGGGCAGCCAGCAACTGTGCCCGTCTCTGCCACCACCTCACTTCCAGTGGTTGGAGCTTTGGTGGCAGAGCTTCACGGGCATTTATCGCCAGGGTAGCCGCAAACACTTGGCCTTGCGGTGCCTATGCCTCAGGCCCCCCAACGCCCCGGACCAGCTGCATGGAATCTGGGGGCTCGGAGGGCCGCGACACGCCCTGCCCGTATCGAACCGATCTGGCCGATGTTTCCCGCCATCAGACCGTACTTTAGTGGGGCTGCGGCGGAGCCCGGGAAGCTCGGAGCTCCGGTGAAGACCTTCATTCAGGTCACGAAGACGGAGGGCCTGACAGACCGGGGTTACAGGG
Organism: Melanogrammus aeglefinus; assembly: GCA_900291075.1. NCBI lineage: Eukaryota > Metazoa > Chordata > Actinopteri > Gadiformes > Gadidae > Melanogrammus > Melanogrammus aeglefinus. Next base: position 5,598 of record OLKM01007561.1, on the reverse strand, counting down.
GCGGTGTACCGCCGCTGGGACCCCGCTCTGTGCGCTGTCTTTGGGGTGAAGCCGGGGCTCGGCGGCCGCCGCCCCACTCCCAAAGACCAGCTGACGGCCAAGCTCACAGACAGGGCGCATCAATGCATGATGCAGCAGATGGCGGTTGTGAACAACATCGCCCTGCTAGCGCATGACATCTCCACCATGGCGGCTGACCCTCATCGTCTGGCTGAACGGGCAGTCGACGTGGCGAAAGCTGCCGGTGTCATCCTCTGCCTCTGTTCCACCGGTGCGGTAACAGCGGCCCGGACGGCGGCATGGCAGCACCTGATTCAGCGGAACCTGTGGCTGCAACAGACCCCGGGCATCCCTGAGCCGGTGAGGCGTCAGTTGCTAGAGTGCCCCATCAGCCCGGACGGGCTGTTCGGGCCCCGCCTGTCGTCCATGATGGACGAGATGCAGGCTGCTTCGAGGAGGCAGAGAAGTTCCGGGGACACGTCTCCCGCCCTCCGCCTCCACCCCGACAGCAGCGCCCCGCCCCGGGTTCCCGTCGCCGCCGTGGGCCCCCGACAGGCCACCGTTGCGGCGCCGCCGGCAGCTTCTCCTGGCCCCCCGGCTCACCAAGCCCCGCCCGCCCCCGTCGTGGGCTGTGGCGACGCGGCCAGCAGGGGCCCCGGGCAGCGGGCTCATGGGGCAATGCCCCTCCCCACAAGCGCCGGCGAAGGCCATGATGGGGCGAGGGAGACGCGTGTGACGGCGAGAAAACAACGGCTCTTTTAAGAGCCACCCATCTTTTTAAAGACGGCTGTTTTCTCCCCACATCCCAGTTAACGCCGGAGCCTGTCGGCTCGGCCATAACTGTTTCGCGCGCATCTCCCACTACGTATAGGCAGGCCGTCAATAAACCTATTATTGATCATTGATCATTGATCATTGCCTCTTGAAAGGCAAACTCGCCCGGCTAATCAGCCCCGCCCGCCTCCATCGCAGGCCGCGGCCAGCGGCCAGCAAAGGCCTCGGGCAGCGGGCTCATGGGGCGATGCCCCGCCCCACAAGCGCCGGCTATTACGGGGCGAGGGAGAAGCGTGTGACAGCGGGAAACGTCTCTTTTCTAAAGACGGCTGTTTTTCCCACACACCCCCAGTTAACGCCAGAGCCTACCGGTTCGGCCGTAACTGTTTCACACGCATCTCCCACCACAGATAGGCAGGCCGTCAATAAACCTCATCACATTATTGATCGAGCCAGCCCTTCATTACCTTTACAAAGGCAGCCTCGCCCGGCTTCCCATTCCCGCCGCGCTCCGTCGCAGGGCCGGCGGCGAGGCGGCCGGCGAAGGCCTCGGGCAGCGGGCTCATGGGGCGATGCCCCGCCCCACCAAGCGCCGGCTATTACGGGGCGAGGGAGAAGCGTGTGACAGCGGGAAACACCTCTTTACTAAAGACAGCTGTTTTTCCCCCCACACCCCAGTTAACGCCAGAGCCTTCCGGTTTCAGCCGTAACAGTTTCACACGCATCTCCCCACCACATATAGGCAGGCCGTCACTAAACCTCGTATTATTGATCGAGCCAGCCCTACATTACTTTCCCCTCACCACATTCATGCCTGGCATGACATGTGGCGGGGCGGCCGCTGAAACGAGCTCTCTGTCTACGAATGACACGCAGGTCGTTCACAGTTTCGGCAGTTTGCTACCCAGCCGCAGTGTTATTCCTCCTCGCGTCCCAACGCTCGGGAGAGAGGGAGCTACACTATTATCACAAGCTGAGCAGGCAGGGCATGCCTCTGCTAATGACACACACACCAGCCCTTTCGGGCCAAAGCTCCCCCATGGGCTGCGAGGAGGGATCCTCCCCTCGCAGCGGGCGGGCAGGGGTCAAGCGTGGCTCGTTTCCATGACAGCCGCAATCGAAACAGAGGCTGCACGCCCGCTTTTCGGAGCTATTACTCGTGGATGGCGTACTGAACGCATGCAGCCTGGCCACTATGGATGCGACAGGTCTTGAATCAGCAAGGGTCACACCCTGCAGTTCACCTCAGCGTTGCCGCCGCGATTCAACGGGATTGTGGAAACAACGCTGTCGATCCAAGGATCCAACAGCTGTCACTTTTTGGCGAGCTACAGCAGCTTTCTAGCGGAAAAAAGTGATTTCCGCAGTTCCCGCAGGGAGAGGAAATGCAAGGGATTTTATTCCCGTTTATTTCCTGGTACCCAAGAAAACAGGAGGGCTGAGACCGATGTCTCGATTCTAGCCCTATTCAACAATTGCATCCGGCGGAGAGGCCGTTTCACATGTTAACAATCAGACGAGTGTTTACAGTGTGTGTAAAACGGGCGACTGGTTCACATCCAATAGATTTTGAAGGACGCCTACTTCCACGTCACAGTGATCCCCAAACCACAGGAAATTCCTGCGTTTCTCATTCCAAGGGTTCACACTACCAGTACAACCGTCTCCCGTTCGGCTATTCTCTAGCCCCACGAACGTTCTCCAAGTGCGTGAAGACAGCTCTGCCAGCCGCTGCACCGCAACAGGAATGAGATACTGTTCTACTTGGACGATCTGCTTTTGATGGCTCTCCTCCAAGGAGGAAGCGGCCATTCAAACAAAGAAGACTGGTAATTCACCTGTCGAATTTAGGCTTCTGCCATTAAACTGGAAGAAAAGCTCCCCCTCCCCCTCAGAGATGTGATGTGTATTTGGGGTAGAGCTGGAATTCAGCTGTAATGAGAGCACGGCTCTCACAGCAGAGGATGGAGACGTTGTGGTCTCTCTTCCGCCGTTGTTCCCGGCAGCGTCGTGACAGCCCTCTCTGTCATGAGGCTGCTGGGCATGATGTCGGCCGCTCACACGGTGGTGCCACTTGGGCTGCTTCACATAGGCGGCTGCAGGAGATGGTTTTCTCGCCTGCGCATCGACCGGTGCGTTCAACGCGGCGCAGAGTGACCATTCCCCTATCAGTGGGCCCCGATTTGACCCACTGGGGCGATCCCCGAACTCTCGCGAGAGGGGTGCAGTTGGGCAGAGCAACGTCACACATCTCAGTGTTCACGGATGCTTCTCTGTCGGGCTGGGGAGGAACATGCGAGTTTCACGTAGTGGGCGGCGTTTGGCCGCCCCCCGTGACCATGCATATAAACGCATTGGAGCTCCTCACTGTGTTGAAGGTGTCCAACAACACTTGCCCCACTGTGACGAATCAACACGTAATTGATTCGCACGACAACAAGCGAACAGCAGCATACATAATGCCCAGGGGCGTGCGCTCGGCACAGCTGCTGAGCATAGCGAGACAGCTGTTATGCTGGGCGCACGCACACTTGCTCTCCATCAGAGCAGCGTACATCCCCGGTGTCTTGAACAGGGGGGCCGACATGATGTCGAGGGGATGTCCCCAACCAGGAGGCTGGACTCTGCACCACGATCTGATGAATCAGATATGGAGCGAGTTCGGGAAGGCGGAGGTCGACCTATTCGCTACGCGGGAGAACACACAGTGCGAGCTGTGGTTCTCTCTCAGCGCGAAGGACAATCCCCCGCTCGGGGTGGATGCGTTCGCTCACAGACCGTGGCCGAACACACTCCTGTACGCTTTCCCACCCGTTCCCCTGATTCCCCAAGTTTTGGACCGCGTCCAAGAGGAGCGGCTGTGTATGATTCTCATAGCACCGCAACCGCACGAGTTGCCACCGTGGTTCCTGCTCCAGCGGTCTGCTCTCGGGGCCGCCGAAGGTACTCCCTTGGCGCGAGACGCTCTCTCACAGCAGGGGGAGCAATCATAGATTACCAGAGATCGGCCAGCGCTTGTGGGCCGGCCGCTGAACGGCGAGCGCCTAGAAGGTCTCGGCCTCTCCAGGAGGTCCGTACGGACCACCAGGGTGCCAGAGCTGACTCCAACCAGAGCGTGTTACTCGCTAAATGGCGGCTTTCCAGAGATGGTGTCACGGAGGAGTGGTGATCCATCTCCTGCCCTTTGCCGCAAGTGCTCTCTTTCCTCCAGTCCACTTATGGAAAGAGGCTGGCTTTAGCACGATTAAAACGTACGCGGCTGCTGTTTCATCATGCCACGAATGGGTTCGGGGATAAAACTGTTTTTAGTCACCCTTAATGCAAGCGCTTCCTAAAAGGTGTGAAGGAGGAGAGCGACCTGTGACGCGCTCTCTCACTCCACAATGGATTTACACTGGTGCTGCGCGCACTGGTTAAAGCCCCATTTGAGCCTCTTTGACCAGGTGCCCCTCAAGTTTGTGTCGCCAAGACAGCTTTGCTGCTGGCCCTGACGTCAGCTAAGAGAGTGAGCGACCGTCTGCCACTCTCTGTAGCCCCTTTTGTCTATAGAATACAAGCGGGACGGCAGTTCGGCCATATTACGCCCGAATCCGGCTTTTATACCAAGAGTATATAGCTCCGTTCAGATCGACGGTAATAACAGCTCAATGGTTCTCTCTCCCTTCCTCATCACAATCTGAGGAGGAGGCGACAGCCCATCTGTCGTTGTGCCGTGCGCGCGCTTGCCTGTTATGTGAAACGCACGGCGGTCTGCGCAAATCTCAACAGTTATTTGTGCATTACAGAGACACATTCCCAGCCTTCCCCTGACGAAACAACGTGCTGTCACATTGCTGTGCGATGCTATCACACAGGCTTATGTGTCAGCGGGGGGTTGAGCCGCTTAGAATATCAGGGCTACTCGACCAGAGGAATATCGTCCCTCTGTCGCTCTGCAAAGAGGGATGCCGGATGGAGGATATCTGCACAGCAGCCTCCTGGGCTTTCCCCATGCTCTTTTATTAGGTTTTCCTAAGAGCCATTGTCGCGCCTCTCTATGACGCACTCAGTTCTGGGTGCATTGTCGGAGTGAGTGTGATTGTGTGACTATTTCCCCTCGCGCATATTAAACAATGTGAGGGTGGAGTCGAATGTTCATGCTGAAGAGCTTTGTGTCTTATCGACACTAGAGCTGCTCGTGTGATGACATGCCGTTATACCGCATGACATGTTATGCTATGTCTGACGCATTGATACCTATATGTATGTAGCTGTTTGTTCTGGTACCAATCGGGACCAATGAGGACATGACTATATCGTGCTTCGCCCTTTTAACCCAATAGCGATAGCCTTAAAAGCGCGAAGCCTATACGATCTTAGACGATAGTTACGTATTGTAACTCTAGATTCTATGAGTATAGGCGGCAGCCTTTTAAGTGTCGGCCTCATGGTCCTTTTAATAGCTGAAGAAAGCTGTTTGTAGGGAAGCAAGATCGTCCGCCGGCGCCCAAATATATGGGTGGCCCGCGGACGTGATTGAGGCCCACGCTGTTGGTGGGCGGGGATTACAAAATTTTCAGTGCTACGGCTCACGCCTAGGGATAACCCAATAGCGATAGCCTTAAAAGGCTGCGCCTATACTCATAGAATCTAGAGTTACAATACGTAACTATCGTTGTATAGCTGCACTTCGCTACACTGCAGTGAGGACAACACAGTAATCATCCTGTTTTACTTTATAATGCTGGCTGCACAGGCTCCCAAAGGATTGACATATTCAGACGGCACATGAAAAAATTCAGATAATAGGTTTAGGTTCTGTTTATGTTAGATATTTTCATAAGG
>OLKM01007560.1:0-11449 GCA_900291075.1 Melanogrammus aeglefinus | reverse complement strand
ACACACACACACACACACACACCACACACACACACACACACACACACACACCACACACACACATCTTTGGTATATCTCTCACACGGCCACACACTTTAGCTGTCATGTGCAAATCCGAAATCCTGTTTTATGTGACGCTGTTACGTTTTTTCTTCATCAGCGTTTAACGGTGGAATTGATTTGTTATTAGGGATTGGTAAGGACAGTTAAAGTGGTTCGTTTTGGTTGGATGTTTATATAGGTTTTTTTTTTTATGAGATTGACAGTAATAGTGTACATATTATTTCTTGTTCTTTTTTGTTCTGATGTGCACGTGTTTAAAAAAATAAACAGTGTATTGTTTTTTGTTTTGTCTTTCACCCTGCGTTAAATTTAAATTTGCTAAATTTTAGGCACTTTTTACATCTTGGGGTTTCTGGACTGGGTCTTAATGGGCCACATGAGTGAAATTTTAATCTGAACCACCTTTGCCAACCTGTGTTTGCTCCTATATGGGCTGAACTGGGATCTGCATGGGCCTTAAGTGGGTTAAAGCTGGGACAACTCTATGCTAACACAACTGTGCCTTACATGTGGATCGAATATATAAATGCCCAGCTGAAACACACAAACTTAATTGGACCATACAGATTCTCAGTTCCAACCCATACAAAGACAACCACATGGCTCGCGCGCAAAGGTTGGTTTCCAGAAACTATAAAAGTGCCCATTCTGCGAACACCACTTAAGACCCAGTCCAGCAAAACCACAAAAGCCCAGATTGGGTCCGTTAACGTCAGGCTGGGCCCCTGTTTGGAACCTAGTGCAGCAAAACCAGATGGAACCCTAAATGGGCGGACACAGGTGTTACCCTACATGGGTCCTGCATATAGGTTGCCCAGCATGGAACCCACTTATAGGCCCCTTTAGATTCATGCTGAAGCCCATTATAGGCGCCAAACATGAGTGAGCGCAAAAGGTGGTTCAGAATATAAGAATTGCCCCATATTGGAAACCCACCTCTTAAGACCCAGTCAGAAACCCATAAGCCCATATGGGCTTCCACACGCCGTGCCCCGGTTGGAACCCAGGAGCAAAACCAGATGGAACCCATCCCCACATGCCATGTCTAATTACCCATATGGGGGCCCATGTGGAAATGTTGACTGAGAGTTGATGGGCCAACGCCACAGTGTAGTGGTACTGCTGCTGGATAGGTTTCCTCACACTCTGACAAGCATCACATTTGCTGTACTGCATGTTTATCTCACTGTCTAGCTGAGGCCCACACAAGTTGCTCCTGATAAGTTCTTCATTCTTGCACCCTCCAGGTGGTGCCCTTGGTGTGGGTCATGCAGTAGTCGTTCTCGCGGTCACTGTGCTGGCCAGGATGATCAACCTCGAATTCCCTCTCACAGAATGCATCCTTGTTCTCAAGACAGTTCATTCCTTCGGATGGAAGTATGGTTTTCAGGCTAGGTTCATCTGATAGAACTCGCCAACCGGACCCCGAGTCAGCCCAGCACCCTTGCATAGGACTGGGTCCGTTAGAGGCTCTGTGCAATCTCTGTAGCCTGAACACGGGGGAAGCTCCAATCTTCTAATGAGAAATATAAGATATACTCTCCTCTGCTGTATTATAACCTTTTTCCTCCCCAGTTCTAGATAATGCATCTGCGTTGCATTATTCCGCTGACGTCCTTACTCATATACCAGTCATTCCCAAACTGTAGGTCCCGCGCACCACTAGTGGTCCTGTGAGTCCGGAATACTGCAGGTGGTCGTGGAGAAAGCATATAAATTAATCAATTAAAAACTCATTATATTTTTTTTTTTCATTCAGACGTTGTTATAGACATTTTATTACAGGGTATTATGAGGTGCGTCCCGCGAAAATTCGTCACTTACAAATAGTGTCACACACACACAATGTTGAAAAACCCCCCTTGCTCTCTATTACTGCCTAGTCATAAGCCATCGAGTCTCAGGCCCATCGCTGCATTCGCAAAGCGGCTAGTGTTGGGGATTTCAGACTTGGGACCTAAGATGGCAAGGAGGGGTTTTCATGGGTCGGGTGTTCAATAAACTGAACTGGCGGGCTCATCACAAGTTACCTTATGAAATTTGTCACGCCAAATATATGGCCAAACGCCTCCTGCTCATATTCTCGCACCTATACCGTTACTTTCTGCCCCTGTCAGCCATTAGGTGTGCGCGATCGCAAGGCCTGATTGCCGGTTATCTCGTCCCCATTTTTTCCATGTATGTGGACATGAGCTCCCTTCCACTAGCTGTTCTTTTGCATTTGAATAGCCGCCTGCCGCACTCAGGTGTCCTCTTTCCAGGCCGACTCCTCGTTTCTTAGTAGTTGGTGTAGCTGGCTGCTAGTACGGTCGACAGGTCTTTCATGAAACGCGCCCATATATAGGTTCGACAGTCCTAGAAAATTGACCGTAGTTCTTGTGAACATTTGTAGGGCTGGGGTGCATCTTACTATGGGCCCCGGCTGACACACGCTTCGTCTCTAGCCTGGGGTGCAGGTCCCTCTTTTATCTATCAGATGCCCAAGGTACTTTACCTTCTCCTGTTTCATGAAGTCGCATTTTTGCTCTTCCTTTTACTCTCACCCTGAAGCTCTCCAGCCGCTAGTACCTCCTCTAGGTTCCTTAGGTGCTCACTCTTGTTCTGCCCGTGACCAGTATGTCATCTAAGAAGCAAGGGGTCAACATGCTCACAGCCTTTGTAGTGATCTCCGCGTTCCATCCACCGTCTCCTGAACCACATAGAAGGGCGCACTGCAAAACCCCATTATAAAGTCTATGGTAGACATACAGTCCTTTGTGATATTTAGTTGTCAAATTACTTCTCGGAGTTCCTTCTCTAACTTGCCAACGTGTTGGTAGGCATGTGACAGGTCTATTTGCTTTTAAAGAGAGGTACGCCCCCGGCCAATTGGCAAAAAGATCTTCGGCCGTTCGGTAGTGGATAGCTCTCCTCCTCGACCACTCTGATTTACTTGTTGAACCTTGTTTAGTCGCCACAGATACGAAATTGACTTGTCTATTTGGGTACCACTACTATACTTAGAACTTATGTTCTATCTGGAGATAATCCCTGCTTTTTCTAACCTGTTTAACCTCTGTCTCGGACTGCGTCTTTTAGTCATATAAGCACTGGTCTGGCCTTCCTGGAAACCGGTTGGCCAATCATGGCTTTACTGTTGATGCTGGCCTTAAACTTCACGAATAATGCCAGGCTCCTCAGAAAACACTGCCTTGTATGTGTCTGCAACACCCTGCCTCTACATCCTGGCGTGATTACCAACCCCCTGGCTGTCCATATTAACTGAGCAATATGCTTGGCCAGTTCATAACTAAGTTTTTGAGCCAGTTTACGGGCCAAGGAGGCTGCGTCGGTCACCTTTCCCACTTATCACTTAAGGGTAATCACCACTTGGATCCCACTAATTTCGCCCCTGCACTTCACTGTGTCCATCAAGGGAATGTTCCAACCAGAAAAGGTTGACAGCCATCATCTTTACTTTCTCCAGTGGACAGTATGGAGAGAGATGTTTCATTATACACTATCTCAGAAACAAGGTTGTTAGCAGCTCCTTGTGTCAAGTCAATGCATTCTCGGTAGAGCGAGTTCCTCCTACTTGGACAATTACTCTAATTCCTTTTTCTCAAATTTTTCCCACAGTACTCACCTGTAAATGTGGGATTACAGCTGTATAAATGACAATAAGGCTCCGAACAGTCCTCATCACAATTTTCATTACAAAGTGGTCATTTGGACTGCTGTGGTCAGCCACAATACTGTGTATGTCCCGGCCTATTTTTTAGTTTTACACATTCTTGCTATGTGTCCTTACCTTTTGAACACTTGTGGCATGTCTCTGTTCTAAACCTACATACTTGCGCTGCATGATTTGCTACCGCCACATCCGCAGAGTACCCTGGGGCCCTTGCAGTGCCCGTTTCTGTTCTCTGTGGTCTGAAATTGCCCTCACTTGGCGTCTTGTCTTTCCACTCGCTGTCATGGTTTGCTTTTCACGCACCTTTTGCTTGCTCTCTTCTTGTCTATCTTAGTTCACCGTGCAGGTCCTTTCATTTGCTGGCAAACTCCATCGTATTCTTCGATGCCATTTCCATTGATAAATGACGATTCACATGCTTTTTTGCAAAATGGCGAAGGATTTTCTTCTCCAGTAGAGAACAACTTATCTTTGAATAGCTCCACCCTTCAGACCACTAACAAAATCTGAGATCTCCCTCCAATGCTTCGTCTAAATGGGGACCAAATTCACAATGTGTGGACAGGTGCTTCAACGCCACCACATACTCCGGACACCCACTGTGTTTCTGCTGGTTCCTTTTTTGAAATTTAAACCTTTCCGCGATTAACTCACTAGCCCTTGCGCTTATAATGGGCTGTTAGTGGTCCAAAAGGCCGCTCAAGCCACTTTGCATAATGTAAGGCTATTTCTGGCCAACCCTTATCTGTGTATGCAGAAAGAGTTTTTTTAGACAGCTTCCCTAGCATTCTGCGCCTATTACAGGACAGGAGAACTTTGTTTGGGCCTGGTAATTCTCTTTCTAACCATCCACTTCATTTTATTCGACATCCATTGTTCAAACCTCTCGAGGTATGACTCGAAAGTCTTCTTGACTTCCTCGTCATTCCACCAAGGTTAACCGGATGAAGGCTCTGGGACATACTGCCACCGTTACGCTACACGGCGCTTGGCTCGTTCTGCTAGCCTAGCTGATCCTTATCCCTAGAGTCATGTCGGACGTTACTTTCGTCTTAAAACTGTGATGTCCACTCTCGAGATCTGCAAAAGGAATCCCTTCTTCAATTACAAAAGGGATCCCATCTCGTCCTTTGCCACTGTAATAACTTGGACCTGAATATCTTAAACACGTTAACTATATCCATAACAGTAAGTAAGACGGAGAACAAAAACTTCCACACGTTGCATACTCTTATGATTGGAACTCTTCCGACCCGACAATATAGCAAACATCGGGCCATTACAGCATAATTTAGTCCACTGACTTAGGATGGCACTGTTTAACGACCAAAAATATAAAACGGCGCAGCTAAACAGTTGATCAATATACTACAAAGTCGATGTAAGCTTGCTAACTTTTGGCTGTCTATCAAGCAGAGACAGCTTTTGTCATTGGCGCAATATAATTAGACCCTTGGTCGCACCCGTGTGCGCCCCAGGGCCGAGAAGCCTATAGAGAGAAGTTTGCACAGCTATGATCTCGCCGACAGGGGCACGTGGTGTCACGTGGTTCATGTAAGCCTGAATAGTTCCAAAAACACTGCCGCGCCTTCAATGTTATTTCTATGGGACGACAGCAGAGATTTCAGATATTGACATGGTAAATATGAATGAAAAAAAAAAACACATACAAGTTATTTGTCTGACTGTTTTTTTTACAAGGTGGTATATTTTTTTTACTGCGGAATATTGCATATTTTGTACAAAGCCGTATTAGGAGGAGAGTGAGGGACAACTTGAAGCTAATTAGATACGTTTTTAAGTTTGGGGAGAAGCCTTCAACGATTCGTGTTAGCATAGCTGGAGACCTAACCTTAACTTTACCTAACATCGTGTGTAGTAAATTAAATACAAATATTTCAAGACTGTCTCTCATGATCAAATGTTAAAGATAAAAAGCCAGAACACCCAAAGTATCAAATATATTAAAGACATAACAACTCATTTACGCTTGGGATGAAGAAATTGTATTTTTTTTAGTGTAAACAAATTGGTGGACAAGAACAAGTGATTTCGATTGTGTGAAACAGATTCAACAATGGGACACAGCAGGGAACAAAACTATATACTTAGGGAGAAACCATTAACAGTATTAACGTCTGCAAAGAGATTACTGATATTTATGCCATTACAGACTTATAAAGTATATAAGTGCGTTGTGAAATGGGCCATAAAGTTTGATGTGAATTTTGCTCAGGGCTATTATTAAGGTTAATAAAGCCCTGAGCATAATTGTGCGAAGAATAGGGTTTAGGAAGGAGGATCCTCGTTTTGGTCATTGTATACTCTAACCTATTCTTCAAGAGTGTGGGGCAGGTGAATGGGTTGAGGAACAGTTGTACCCCTCTGTGAGGTCTTCAGAATGTGTGAGAGATACGGAAGAGTGTGTCGAAATGATTCATTGTGAGTTACAACATTTTATAGATAAATGGGATAACATGACCATGGTTGGCTGTGCCAGGCATGTGGAGATACGAATTGCCCGTACCAATCGAGGTGACCGAGAAGTGTTAACCCAACCATTACGGCTTCCCCCCAAGGAGCACAAGCAGCGCAGGAAAGAAAAAATGTAAGAGAGAATAACAGGAGCAATGGTCAGCACTTCAAAATGAACTTACCGAGAGCAGTCAGGCAGACAGGCTCACAAAGAACTAGCTGTAACGTAGAATGGAGTGTAATTGTGTGCACGATCGAAGACTTATGAGGAAGAGCTTAGCATTTCAAAGGGCGAGTGAGAAGAGTGAATGTGTAAGTGGCTAGGGAAGAATTGATAGAGCTTTCCAAATTTCCAATGATATTTGCAAGGCGACATGAGAGAAACTGATCTTACCAAGCCTATCTGAGCAGGTACAGCTTGATGACAATTCAAAGCCAGGCAGAAAAAGCTAGTAGGCGATGTTGAGAAGTTGAGGCCCGATCAAGAGTCCCAACAATTTTCATCCACTCGCCCTAAACCGAAGGAGGAGGAAACCCCCTTCTGTGAGAAGGTGCCTTCCGGATAAGTGCAACGGAACACACATATTGCGCCCAATATGAAAACTTTTGGTAAGATCCATGCAGCTACGAATTCCAACCATTTCATGCTAATTCAAACGGATTTAGACGACACTCCGAATGAGATTACCCCGTAATTCATATTTTGTACATTCAGGTTTAAAAAACAACCAGAAGCAGGGATTCTCTGAGGGATTTGCCGACACAATGTAGATAAAGAACACAGTCTTGCCGGTTTAAGAGTCCACTTTATTACATTTTTATTTGTTCTGATCTGTGGCAGATGATTAATTCACATTACAGAAAATGTTGTCGCCTTCAATTCATTTCTTACCATTGGAGATGACAGTAAGTTGGCAATGCAAGGGCAAAATACATATAACAGCAACATTACCTTGTAATTTTTACAGAGATTGAGGGAGAATTGAGTGGATTTCAAGAGCGTTGAAACAGGGAACATGACAGCGAAGACAGACGAGAAAATTCAAGAGGATCCACATTTGCCAGTGGGCAGGGATTCAGTGGCAGGGGTTGATCCAGGGGCAGGTGTTCAGGGAAAAGTGGGTGTGTGCCGGAGGGCCGGTCAGTCAGGGGCGTCAACAGTGGAAGTTATAACTTTACAGGCCAGCTGCTCCAGGGGACGAGCTGCCTCCAGGACCAGATGCCAGGGACTGATGGGGCGACTGTGAGAGGACCTACATAAGGCATATACTAGAAAGGAAAATATTATGAGAAGGAGAGCAGAGAGAGCTCTGTTAAAACAAAAAAGATCAATTTTGGCACTAAGAAAGAGAAACATTCAGTCCAACAAGAACTTTTAAAACAATGTGTTTAATTCCGACCCAAATTAGAGCCCTATGGACAGGAAAAATAGAACAATACGGTGGGGAAAGGAGACAATTAAAAAAAGCCATACAGGTTAAATTTACTGCCCATCACAATGGAGCATTGTTGACAGCGCCGGCATCTGTAGGGCTTCATGGTCTGCTGAACATCACCCTTTCCAGGATATAATTAAACAAACACACTGTTATTTCTACTAGCTATCGCATCATAAAACCCATCCTTAAATCAACCTAAATTATCCTAACAATCCAACATAAATAACTAACTAAATAACTAACAAATTAAAAGTTAATTCAGCTACTGATTTTGTGTAATTGTTGGTGTAGGTACCATCACGACGGCGAAAGTCGAGCTAACAAACTACTAGCAGGCAATCGTCGCCCACCGAAGATAAAAATATATATAATTACGCTGTTGCATATACAAATAAATATCAGTATATTCTCAAAAAGTCCTGATACAAATATAGACAAGTTGAGCAATTCCAAAAGAGGTAGCTATTTAATCAATTTACCCGAGATACCTTCATAGATGGTGAAGTCGAGCTAACAAACTAGCAGGCGAATCAGTCGTCTACAAAGCTAAAAATATATATACTAATGAGGCTGTGCATATACAGAAGATAAATATCGAAGTAGGATATATGCATCAAAAAAGGTCCTAATACAATATAGACAGTTGACAATTCAAAAGAGGTAGCTATTTAATTCAATTTTACCCCTGGAGATATAACCTTCATAGATGGTGAAATCAAGCTAACAAGACTAGCCGGGCTCTCGCAGTCGACTACCAAGACATTAGTTGATGTGCATCTCCATCAGGAGGACGATGCGATACCACCATCTCGATGCACTGCCAACGATCCGATACATTCAAGATACATAAAAGCAGCTACTAATGCGATACGATACGATTCACCCCTATTGCGATGCAGTGCGATTCGACACGATACGATTCGACATGATGCGATTCAACAAGATGCGATGCTAAATAATACAATTCTATGCAATTATAATGATACATAATGATTTATTTATTTGTCAGACAACAAATCAGTAACCACAGGTTCTGACAAAAAGAAAACATTTATGTGCATGTGTTGTGTGTTCTTGAATGTAAAATTTTTGTTTGTCAGACAACAAATACATAACAAGGTTTCTGACAAAAGAAAACATGTATGTGTGATGTGTATGTGTATGTGTGTGTAATGTTGTATGTATGTGCATAAGTGTGTTTCTGAATGTAACATTTTTTCACTATAACCTGACAGTCATCAACACAGTTTGCTTCATCTAAACATGTGGATCAACTGCCTCACACACTAAATTTTAAACTAATTTGTCCTATTTTCAGGTTTTTCTTAAGGAATATGAGTTGATCCACATGATCAGGATGAAGCAAACTGCGCTTTGCTGTAACTATGTCCCCGCCGTGCTAAACACTCTTTCAGAGGTTCACTCGTTGCTGGGATGCACAGGTGGCTCTTTGCCAAGGCTGAAAGCATGTGGAAGATCCACTGGTTTTTCCACCACTGCAACACATACCACTCAAAGCTAAAGAATCCCTCTCTCTGTACTTTAAGATTTCTGCCTTAGCCTCTCCCTTGTGGTCTTCATTGGTGCTCATCGCAGTGAGGAATTCCCAAACATACTGGTTCAAGGCTGCCTTCTTGGGGGGGAACCATCATCTATGGAATGGAACAGAAAAGCACAGTGGATATCAGTTGTGTGTTAAAAAAAATATGTAAAAATTATGATTTACAATCTTTCTTAACTATATAATATATATATATATATATATATATATATATATATTATATAATATATATATAATATTATATATATATATATATATAATATAATGTATATATAGTAAGATAGTATGCAGGTCATAACCTTTGTAAGATATAGTATTTGTATGTCATAATTTTGACATTTTTTTTCTAACACAACTGATATCCACAGTGCTCTTTTTGTTCCATTCCATATATATTATTTAAATAATACTTTATAACTATATATATTAAATAATGCATCTTAAAACATTATTTTATAGCTTTTGGCACAGTTCCTATCAGAACAAACCTCTCTCTTCCTCTGGGCTTCTGTCAACAATCCTCTGCCTGGCCCTCAGTCAGTGTGCCACTGTCACCTGCCTGGCCCTCATTGAGTGTGCCACTGTCACTTGCCTGACAAAAATATATATATATGGGAACATATAAATAGTATAAAGGAGACTAGCTGCTAGATTTCTTTTTCCAATTCAAAGAAGACACAGGTAAATTCAAGTACCAAATAGTTTAGCTACGGTTTAGCTAGGTTTAGCTACGGTTTATGGAGTATATTCTTACCTCTTCCTCCATCATCACCACCTCTGCTGTTAGCTTCGTGAATACCATGTCCTTGGTGCCGTGGTCTTCCAAGAAAGCCAGGTCTTTGAACCGTGGATCGAGCACTGCAGCATAGTAGAGGAGGTCTTGGAGATACGTGTAGCGACCATCAAAATCCTGTCGGAATCGCTCCTTCATCACAGAAATTTCCAGCAGATCGCTCTCATCTGGCTGGAAATGCTTCTGAAGTTTGGCCTGTATTGGGGAGATCATTGAGATAGTGGGGTGTTTTTCCTCACTGAGGAGTGTTGTTGCCACTTTCAGAGGGGACATCAATTTGATGACCTCTGGGATCAGTGTCATGTCTTCCTCTGTCAGGCTGGCTAATCCTTCTCCCCTCTTTATCTTCCTTGACAGAAGAGTGTTCAACACAGCAGGCTGCTGCTCCCAAAAACGCTCCAACATGTCAAGTGAACTGTTCCATCTTGTGGGAACATCATGGATGAGCTTGTGATTTGGCATGTGTAACTGGGCCTGCATTTCACGTAGAACCTCAGTTGCTTGTGGGCTTCTGTGAAAAAAAGTTGTAATCTTCCTCACTTTCACCAGAAGCTCTGACACCCTGTCCACCTTCAGGGATTTTTGTGAGGCCAGATTGAGCGTGTGCGCGATGCATCGCACATGGGGGTTTATCTCTGCACGAACTCCAGCCAGTAACATATTTTTTGCGTTGTCCGTGACCAACGCTGGGTTCTTGTCTGCGATGTTCCATGTGCAACAAACGTCCTTCAGTAAAAGTCCCAGATTATTCCCTGTGTGAGCCTCGTTGAACGGTCTGGTTTGAAGGACGTGGTTTTGTAAAACCCACTCTTCATCGATGTAATGTGCCGTTACGGTGACATAGGAGTCAGTGGCGCGAGACGTCCAACCATCAACTGTAATAGCAACTCTTTTGGCATTGCTCAACGATTTAGCTATTTCATGCCTCACTTTTTCATACAGAAGAGGGATTTCTTTATCCGTGAAAAGCTTCCTATTCGGGATGTGGTACCTCGGCTCCAGAATGTGTAGGAGGTATTGGAAGCCCTCGTTTTCAACAACACTGTAAGGCTGAATATCTTTGCAAATAAAGAAGGCAATGGCTTCGGTTATTGCCTTTGATCGAGCTGAGTTGGTAGCCAGCGGGGCATGAAAAAAGGTGGAAATACTTTGCGCAGGTGTACTTGTTGAGGCAGCCACTGTAGCCATAGATGAATCGGAGGATGAGGCAGACGTCTCACCATGTCGCCTCTTCAGGTGAGTACCTAAATTAGTCGTGCTGCCTGTGTACTTTATGGCACCACGACATATTTTGCATATTGCATGGGTCTTATCCAATTTTCCATCTTTCTTTGCAAAGCCAAAGTTTTGCCAAACCTTGGACTTATTGCAAGCTTTAGGGACGTATAACTCCTCGTCAGCCATTGTAACTCTCCCGAGACACCCTGCAACCGGCGCGATACTTT
>OLKM01007559.1:0-11454 GCA_900291075.1 Melanogrammus aeglefinus | reverse complement strand
GCACCCGCGCCTTAATTGACGATACAAAAGTTTAATGTGCATTTCTCTATAACATTTTCTGTCTTAATTAAAGGGCCCCTGTTTTTCTAGATATAGCATGTGAGTTGGTGGCTGGTGTAGGTCTGGGTAAGAAAACTATCAGGCCAAAATCTATCTGCTCAAGCAGCGGCCTGGGTGAGGGTTGCACCGGATGGGCAACTTGGTGAGTTATTCTTGTAGGTGGCGATTAGGTGGCCACAAGATGTCCATTAACATCTTACGCTTCCGGGTTGCCAATGGTGCCCAATGCTGCCGGATTGGCGGCCCTTAACTCCGATATGAAGCTACTTTTGATTTGTTTCCGATAAAAGTCTGTGAACAAATGGCTGGTTAATTTTTAGCATTAATTTGGTGGTGAGTCCTGACACAAGTTGACACTCCACGCCCTACATGGCCTCCTACATACCGGCCCCTGTATTTTAGCTCTCAGGTTCGAGCTTGATCTTCTTGGACTCGCTGCTAATGTTAGATGTTAAATAACATTGTCATTTGTTCAGGAAACCTCAATCGGGAAGCAAAATCTATAGTGGTCATTATTGATAAGGGCTTCCAAAATCGACAGCTATATTACTCCTGTGAACATTTATGTCAAATATGGTCTTTATGTGGACGTTTGCATTAGCCCTCGTGAGTAGATGTCAAAGGACCTTGTTTGCCCGTTACGGGCAATTGATATTACTGGGATAATCATCTATATTTTTCCTACCCAGCCTAGCGCGTTAGGAAGCTACGTTTACGACAAAAACACAATTTCGGCGCTCCAATCTGCGCTTTACCAAGTGTTTCGTTAGCGGGGCGGTTGGGACGTGACTGTTGCGGAGGCCCATTGAAAAGAAAAGCCAAGGCATTTATGGTTTTAAAGCCCGTTTTGTATTTAATTAATTTATATTTAATATATATATATATATTACAATTTATTTCGTTGTTATTCTATCTTAACGTAGACCATAATCTTTTATTCATTTCGTTTTACAGAAAATCTCTGTATCTGACCATTTGAAATTATCACTTGCTGGCCCCAAACTAGTACGTCGCCGCGCCTATTAGCAACTGACGTCGTGTGAACTATGCGTAGGGAGACCATTTAAACTCTATCAAACTAAGAATCAGATCATTCATTGACTTGAAGTTATGCAAACGGTAAAAGTATATTTCTGCTAATTTGTTAGAACGTCTTAAGGTGAATTCTGTGTATTTATATATTATATATTTATTTTGCACTTACGTAACATTTCCCAAATGCTGGGAAAGAGAGACGTAATCGACCCCTGTTTTTTGGTTGCTCTTCTCCTCCATTCATTTCAGCTCATGGGCGCGCATCGACGTGCTTAGATTTTGTGGTTTTGGCATAAATCATAACTAGGGCGCACTGTTACTTTCTGCGTTTTTGCCTTTTCTGAAGTGCTCTTCTCTCTCGCTCTCCTCTCTCTTCTGACCACTCCTTCTCCCTTTCTTTCTCTCTTCTCTCTTTCGTATCGTTTGTTGTGAGCACGTTAATTGTCTGACAACACTCCCATTCAGAATGCATTGGTTTACTTTTCGTTTCTTTGGAGCAAGGTTATTTTTATTTATTTTCAGCTTTTGGGGAGGTGGCTTTCGAAAGATGCAAAATTTTTCTGCGCATCATCCAAAACCCAATGGAGGAAAAACCCGTTGGCCTTTTTGTCAAGAGAACCAGGGGCGACGCCTCACTTCCGGTTGGTCCGACCTACGTCATCCCTCACCACTCTACTGGGAAAAACACATGTTTCAGTTGAATGATGATATCATATAATAATTTAATAATAATAATATAATTAATAATAATATTAATAATAATTAATAAATAAATAACGTGACAGTGTCACGAATTTTCGTCGAGACGGGTTGAGCCATCGGGTCCCCGCTTAGCCATGGGCATGAAATGCTCATAGCGTCATATTTGCTGTGGAGGATTACATTGAGAAGAGTGTGGAAACCCCAGTGCGTCGGAAAGAGAGCGCAAGGAGGTACCCTTCCCTTTCGCGGTCAGAATCGAAGCCAGTCCTGACCGTTTCGTCTCAATCCGACCGGCTCTCGGGTATGTGAGATATGTGTTGCTCAACTAGCCACCCAGGCCAAAAAAACATTATCAATATTTTGAAACAAGTTTCCTTGCTATAAAATGGATGGGAATGTGAGAGAACCCATATTTTCTAAAGTTTGTAGCCTCTCACAATGAATATTGATTAGATAGGTGTGACACACTTAGTATCCGCACCCCCCTGTTACATGTATACTTGTAATGACCCATGTGCCATAGATTCAATTGTCATTGAAATTTGAGACCCATCAAAGTTTCAAACCGTCAAACCGTTACCATGAGACGGCGCGTTACAGAACTGCAGGGAATGGTCAATGCAGAATTTAACCGATTTTTAAACGTGGAACAACCAGAGATGTCAGCCACTGACAGGTGAGTCAAACGGACCTAGATTCGGTTTTAGCTTGCTCATGCCAGTTTTTAAGTGTTTAAATTAAACCCTATATATTACTGATATAATGCTCTCGTCTCGACCACTGGTTAGATGTTTCGCATTTGCTACTGACATACACAGTGCATGTCAGTGCGGTGCAGATAATCAGAGCCGGATTAACCCAAAGGCAAGCCTATAATAATGTTTATGTATAACAATTAATATGTAATGTATCCAGATTACAGCAGGACTTCAACCGCGAGGGTGCCAGGCCGCAACGGCGGGTGCCTCGTGGTCGAGGCCAAAGGCCAATTACCTTTAGGGTTGTGGTGCTGCATAGCAGCACCATAACAAGGTATAGGTCCCGGAACGGTAATTCCTTTTTTTATTTGGATGAACAGATATATGATTATGTGCTGTATCAAATAACTAATTTACATACATTTGTCATAATGCATTTCTCAAAATGTAAGAAACGCCATCAGTAAATGAATGTTGTTTTGTCAATTACAAATATTATTGGCTTATTAAAATCAAAAAATCTTTGTTTGCATCTGTTCACAGATCACAGACTGCCCTTTGTTTTGGCTGTGCCCCTGGACCTCCCGAGAGGGACTTTTTTTCAAAGTCTGCGGGATAATGTTCCCGGAGTCCCGCAGAAATTATGGCTCTGCGGGTTCAGCTCTACCGGGAGAGTAGGTGTCCCGTGGGCCCGACCAGTGTCCTCTGGACATCAGAAACCGGAGAGAACTCAACCGGTCCAATTTATATCTTCGACCCAAGGTAGTCTAAGATATAAGTCATAATGAACATAGATTTTAGGGCCACTAAAATGAACCTTTTTTTTGGTGTAAATGATGTTCGTCTGATCCACATTCTTATACAATGTTTTTTAACAACGCGGTTTGTGTAAGAGTAACATATACTCAAATTTGGCATTTGTTTGTTTTAGGAACCGACAGTCAACAACCACCAAGGTAAGTGTTCTTCTTATTGTATCTACTTTGACATGCGTTTCTGACAGGTTTCATGAGAAACGTTTATTGTTTTTTGTACTTCAGTGATAAATCAGGCATCTTGATGCATTGTTCACCAAAGCATACGGTTCTGATCTCTAATTCTATGTGTCGTTTTTATTTGTTTCTAGAGAGCGCCCAGTCAGTCCCAGCAGGGATTGGTAGACCAGCCCGGGGTGCCATCAAGGTAAATAATTGTACATTCTACCACCCCACAAGCACATTTTTTCACAAAGCTATGGTTTCTGTTCTTAATTCTATTTGTGTCGTTTTTATTTGTTTTCCAGAGAGCGCCAGTCATTCCCCAGCAGGTTTGGGTAGACCAGCCCGGTGGGTGCCATCAAGGTAAATAATTGTCATTCTGCCACTCAACAGCACAATTTTCACAAAGCATATGGTTCTGATCCTTATATTGTGTTGTTTTTATTTGTTTTCTAGAGGAGCGCCCAGTCAGTCAGTCCAGCAGGGTTTAGTAGACCAGCCCGGGGTCGTGCCATCAAGGTAAATAATTGTCATTCCACCACTCAACACGCACTTTCACCAATTTTTCACAAAGCATATGGTTCTGATCCATTTTGTGTCGTTTTTATTTGTTTTCTGAGAGGCGCCATCTCGGTCCCCAGCAGGGTTTTGGTAGACCAGCCCGGGGGTGCCATCAAGTAAATAATTGTCATTCTACACTCACACATGCATTGTTCACATGGCCCAACCATCAGCATTACTTATCCAGGATGAATTTTCCTGGGGTTTAATATCATACGGTTAACAATTTTCAACATTACAATCACACAGGCATCTTCTGGCCTACATGAAGCAACAAGAGAAAAAATATATTACACAGTGGGTACTGGCATTAAGTTTAGGCACCCGTGCTAAAGTTGGTGAAAGAGCAATAAAAAAAAATCATCTTTTGGAAATTTGATCTTAATATCTTAATTAAACAAATGAGGGAAAAATCCAACTTTTAGGATTCCCAATTTGCTTTGTTGAAATGAATAATGGTATCGTTAACAAATAAATGTTCTCCATTAAAAAAGTATAGACACCCCTATGTTAAATTCCCATAGAGGCAGGCAGATTCTTATTCTTAAAAGCCAGTTATTTCATGGATCCAGGATACTATGCATCCTGATGAAGTCACCTAGGCCTTTGGATATAAAATAGCCCCACATCATCACATACCCTTCACTATACCTAGAGATCGGCATGGTTCTCTTCAGTTAGCCTTATAGCTGTTAGTTAGCCTAATGATTTCTCAATGCAAATCAAACCAGCTAATAGGCTAACTGTAATAAAACCATGCCAATCTCTAGGTATGTCGAAGGGTATGTGATGATGTTAGCGGGAGATAATTTTAAATCTAAAAACATGGTAAAATGCACCAGAATGCGGGCAATTGCATGTACTTCTTTGAAAATGGGGGAGGACCCCCAGACCCCCCGCCAAAATACGTCCCCCACACTCAAAATGGCACTGACGCCCTTGAAGATCTTAGATCTTACGCCAAACTGTTATTTATGAGGCATGAAGATGTTGGGTCCCGTGCTGTCTAGGTTGGGAGCTCGAACCACAGGGGACCTTGTTACCAGTGTCTGGGAACACCATGGAGTATTTAGGTTTGTTTAGTCCTGGGTTTTAGTCAAATATGAAGGTTTGCTCATATGAAAAGGGAAAAAAGGTGAATGAACGGGATTTGTATGGATTCGGAGGAACGAAGTGCATAACTAATGCATTGTTGGTCTGTTATCATTGATACCCCAGCCTATAATTTATCTGTTTTTATCTTTTTTTGTTCTAGAGATGAATTCATGATTCAGGATGAAGATGACCTGTCATCCGGATCGGATGTCGAGGAACCCTCAACATCGGCCTCTGTGTCTGACCCAACAGCTGTAAGATCATAAAGTGTATAAGACTGTTACAGACGGTTATTGTACTCTCATGTGGATTTGTTCATTATCTGTCGTTGTGAATTTCATTACACCACACAGTAATTGTGTGTTAGGGTTGAGGGGTGCAGGCAGGCAGGTAGGACCCAGATGCAGACGGTTTTAGCGAGAACAGCACTTTATTTATGCCTAAAGGCTAAGGCAAGGAACCAGGTAACTCAGGGAACTCAGGAGGGAACAGGGAACACGCAGAACGAACAACCACAATGAAAGCACAAGGAACAAAGGAAAGACAAGGGCTTAAGTAACAAACACAACGAAGGAAAAACTTGAGACACATTAGGGGAGGGAGCAGTAATCAACACAGGAGGGAAACACAGGGAAACACACACACCATGACAAATTGTTGTTTTTTTGTTACTCATAATAGGTTAGCCTTGATCAGCTGATCTTGAGGTTTCAATCGGAGAACTTGGACACAGAGCGGCCGTTGACGCTGGCTGTACGCCGCCAGAATGTGCTCAAAAGTGCATTCTTGGTGCTCGGCCGGTCGTACTTTGAGTGGCAAAGGGAGCCGAGGATGGAATTCCTCAACGAATTGGGGACGACTATGGTCGGTTCCAGGAGGGAATTTCAAAGGGTAATGTCCAAATGCTGCTTGAAAGTAATGTGTTACTTTTAGTATTTTACCGTTTTCTACTGTTCTGGTTATGTAGTTTCCCTTTTAGGGAAACTACATAACCCTTTTCACTATACAAATGACTTTTCCCCTGTGCTCTGCTTTTACAGACTCCTAATGATGGCCATTCAGGGCACCCTCTCGGGGTTTTTTGTAGGGACGCTCAATGAGCTATTTTTCACATATGACCTTCGTGCCTTTGGAGCAGCAGAAATTCTTCAAGGCGGGGAAATTGGACCGCTTGGGTCAGTGGGCCACGGTGGCCGGGCCCCGGTCAATAAGTAGGTCGGTTTTACCTGCTTATGTGCCACCAGTCAGCACCCCTAAGTGACCCTCGACATAGGGGGCTGCTCGACGCGGAGATAAAGTGGGCAAACTGCACACAGGTGACATCAATGAAATTTCTGTCATGTGTGTTTTTAATGATAGTAAAGTAAAGACAACAATTACTTTAGAGGATGTCTTTATTTTGTTTTTCATAAAAAAAAAAAGTAGATATTTGCATTATTGCACAGCATACCAACAGAGCAAATTGAAGACCAACCTTTTTTTTTCATTTTGAAAAGTTGAAGGCCTGTCGCACAGAGGAGGACCTGCAGCGACTGAAGGTATCCTGTGGGGACTGGGTCTCTGACTGCGGGGTGCCCTCCTTCTACACCTCGACATTGCAGGAGATGCCTCAAGTCATTGAGAGGGTAGTGGCCAACTACTGCTTCCATTCGGTAAGAGAAAGAATGGAAGAATATTATAACATATCATGGAGTGTTAGTGGCAGACAGTTTAAGAAAACAACATGTGTGTCAGGGGGGGCAGTGTGCGAGTGTAGAGTGTGTTCGTCCCAATTTTGTGAACTTTCGATTGTAGACATTTCAATTGTCAATTAAACCGTAGTTAAATGAAATAGCAAAATTAAAGGCTGTTACAAATTTATTAAAAAAGTAATAAACGGTCATCTGACGAAGTTATTACATTTTCCAAACCCCCCCCCCCTCCAACAAAGCCTATGGATGTTTTTTCAAGTGCAGGCCTTCTTTCAGTGTGTTTGCTATCACCATCTCATCAACAGAGTGGCCAGTTATGGTTGCAGCAGTCTATACTGCCGGGGTTGAACTCCTGTGGACGTTTTTTCGACCTTGTCTCTGCAAATTGGCAGCAGTTTCTGCCAATTTTCTGCTCAACGGGGGGGAAATTGACCCGGCAGACCTTCAGAGGCCTATTCCTGACGGACTGGAGCCCTGAGGGCAGTAATGCCAGGGGGGAGGAGGAGGAAACCATCTTCCAGTATGATGACTGGCTCATCAAAGTTGAAGGTGGGTTAATACATTTGATTCTCAATTGGACGTCAATGATTGATCGCTAGGGCAGGGGAAGTTTTATTGTTGCTATCTCGCTATTATTCATTGACAAAAGTAAAGGAGCCACATTTGTTTAAAAACGGAAAGAAATTAAAAAACATAACCTGCATGTTCCCGCTGGGCCCCAAAGCCTGACAACAAATGCTGCCAAT
Source organism: Melanogrammus aeglefinus (assembly GCA_900291075.1). Taxonomy (NCBI): domain Eukaryota; kingdom Metazoa; phylum Chordata; class Actinopteri; order Gadiformes; family Gadidae; genus Melanogrammus; species Melanogrammus aeglefinus. The sequence goes on along the minus strand of OLKM01007559.1, from coordinate 3,889 downwards.
GAAGACAATTTGTATTTTTGGAACTGAACGCACTTAACTATATAGATAGCCATCTATCTCCGGTATCGTTTGTATATTGACAAGTTGATAGAATTCTCACATAAGCTTTGCAATGACAATGACACTAACGTGCTTTGCAAACAAAGTAACACTACGTATATGCCAACAGAGGGAGAGGTGGATGCCACCTTCGAAGACCTCTTAGTCTTTATCACGGGAGCCGATCATCCTCCAGCCCTGGGCTTCCCGAGGAAATGCGAGGTTCATTTCTTCGACCAGGAGCCAGGGACAAGGCGGCTTCCCTATGCCTCCACCTGTGCCCTCTTCCTCTACCTTCCAAGAGGTGTTAGGGAGGAGGAGGATTTTGCGGATATGATGAGCACATCTCTTGTTGGGTCCCTGGGGTTTGGGAAGGTTTAACCTGACCAAACCCCTCCTCCCTTGGCGACAGGGACTCCCGCCCCCACCTCCCTTGGAGACAGGACTCCGCCCCCTCCTCCCTTGGAGACAGGACTCCGCCCCCTCCTCCCTTGGAGACAGGACTCCGCCCCCTCCTCCCTTGGAGACAGGACTCCGCCCCCTCCTCCCTTGGAGACAGGACTCCGCCCCCTCCTCCCTTGGAGACAGGACTCCGCCCCCTCCTCCCTTGGAGACAGGACTCCGCCCCCTCCTCCCTTTGACGAGGACAGGACTCCGCCCCCTCTCCCTTGGAGACGGACTCCGCGCCCCCTCCTCTGAACATCCCTCTTTGGAGACAGGACTCCGCCCCCTCCTCCCTTGGAGACAGGACTCGCCCCCCCTCTCCCTTGGAGACAGGAGTCATCTTGAGACAGGACTGCGCCCCTCCTCCCTTGGAGACAGGACTCCGCCCCCCTCCTCCATTGGAGACAGGACTCACGCCCCTTTACCCTCTATGGTTTGTATTGTTTTGTCTGCGTCTTCTATGTTCCCACTGCGTGGCCGTGTACCTTTGACGTTGGTGAGTGGGCTTTAACCACCAATCAGGCCAACAAATGTATTCCTTTTCCTCTAAGCTTCTGTCATGACTCTTCTGTTGAAGAGAGTATTGGGTCAGAAAATAGTCAGAATTTAAAAAAAATTAAACAACCTACTCACTTATACATATCATAAAGGTCTACCCTGATTCCTGACAAAGCAGGCAAACTAGGCAAGTTTATTTAGACTATAAGGAATTCCCATGGTGGTTAGGTTTGTGGTATCATATATTTAAGAATATGATCACTGATCACTATTCTCGTAAATATAGAACCAGTCATTCCATTCCTGTAGCCAATCCTCAATGCTTCACCACATAACAGAGCTCTTGGGTCATTGGAAACCTTCCATCACCAACCTGTAGCTGTTGTATCAATTGCCTGTCTATTGTTTATTTTATTTTATGATATTTTCATGCTCATTTGTCATAATTACATGTCCCCTGTACGATGCAATTTCTACTTTACTATAAAATAGTCAAATGTGGAAATGATAGACAGTATGTTTATGGTAATGGAATGTTGTAGGAGGGATGGACATTATGAACTGATCTGTGCTTTTACTAATGTTATTGAGTTTTGGGAGTTTAGGCTTTAGTTTATTGGTCTGTTTCTAACCAGTTTCAAGTGTAAGATCTTGTGCAAAACCTTTTTACCTTCCAATTATTTTCCATTTATTCTTTGAGATACTCAATCATGCAATATTTTCACTTATGATATTGAGTGATTTACTACCGCTTCTGGGTAGAATGTTAGAGTTATATTAAGAACTTTTGACCCATGACAGGCCTGTCCATGGTAAATACCACAGAAGAAATCCGAAGAACTAGGCTGTGCCTGAGACATGTTGGACTTGACACACAATTATACTGTGCAGTTCATTCCCCTTAAAAGTTAATCAATTTAAAAAAGAGCAACTGGGTGCATTTGGACCCACCGTTAGCGCTGGCTAAGGGTGTGGGCGCATCAGATTGCATGGACAGATGTCAAAAAGTTGTCTTGCTAACAGTAACAGTTAAAAAGTTATCGTGGCCCCCCACAACACCCACAACCAGAAGTGGGTGCACATCACACACTGAGTGTCTTGTCTTGTGTTGAGGACCACAATGGAATTATAAGTCCTGGACTTGAATGTGTGTTTTATCCTCAATTGTATTTGATGTATTTCCATGTGTGTAAGACATTAGTTTGATACGATTGAATAAATCAAAATAAAATAAAAATTGTTTAATAAACACAACTGTACCGAAAAACATACCGAACCGTGACTTAAAAACCGAGGTACGTACTGAATCTTGACACTTGTGTATCGTTACATCCCTAATAGTAATGGATGATAGTAAGGGAACTATAGGGGCCAGGGGCCGTATTCACAAAGAATCTTAGGCCTAAAAGTAGCACCTAAATCTAGGAGAGCTTAAAAGTCCTCTAGGACTCACTCAGTAAGACCTATTTACAAAGAATCTGAAAATGGCTGCAGCAAGATGGAATACTTTGGAAACAATGGAGGACTGCAAATTGATAAAGAGATATAGACTACATCACCATACTGACCGCTTCTAAACTCGTGCACGAGAATCGACATAAGGGGGCGTCACTCTTAGTGATTTATACTTAGCGGCTTTGTGAATTACTTTTAAGAGAAAACGTATACGTTATTTTTTTTTAGCGTTTATTTAGAGTTAGGAGCACTTCTAGCGGTAAGATAAAAAGCTTTGTGAATACAGCCTGAATATTTTGTGAATACATCTTAAACCAACATGACTTACCATGTTGGTTTAAGAGATGAGCCCCGTAAAACCAATATTCATTTAAACAGTAAAACATGTTTGCATTGTAATAGTTAACAATACCACTATATGTGCCAGTGGTATCAATAATTATATTCATAAAGATGGTAGTGTCTGACTTTAACAGGAGTATGGACTAGTAGGGCCTCTTATCAAAGCCCTCCCTGTCCTCCACCCTCACGGTGACATGAGCCAGATGCCTCTCTCAGGGGCCACTTATATGTAAATGAGGCAATCGGGGGTTCATCTTTTGAAAGTAGGCCTATATATGGCGTGTGAAGAGAGACACATTAATACAGAGTTTAATGTTTTGCTTTACTGTAACACGATTTACCTTACATAATTATATACTTAATATCTAAGTGAACTGAGAACTATACTGATGTGGGGGGCCGTCTTTGATCCAAGGAACTCCCTGCATATGAATGACAAAGGGACCGGGCCTCCTGACTCGGTTTCTCTCCACGCTGATATCACATTTGGGCAAGATGTTCTTTTAAGCCTCCATGTTTTTCTACCATACTAGCTAGCTAGTCGACTGAATTTACTGAACAAACTAACCAATGATTAAAACAAATTGGAACAATGTTTTATTTTAGTCTGTTTACCAACTTCAGCAAAGACTGAGCTTAACATTGGTCTTCGGACGACGCTATGGCTGTCCAATCAAAAGGAGTTATGGGTTTCAGAAAGATTTTCTCTAATCATCATGCAGAAGCTGGGGGCCAAGTGCAGCTCCGTTGGTGGGGCAAAATTACAGCATTATCCAATGAACGTTTAGCCCGGGTTGCTGCTAAGAGGGCCCTAAGCATAAATTGGTCAGGGAGGCCCACACACACACACACACACACACACACACACACACACACACACACACACACACACACACACACACACACACACACACACACACACACACACAGCACACACACACACACACAATGTCATCATAGAGTAGGGGTGGCCAACCAGTCAGAGAAGAGCCAATTTTTTACTGTTTTACTGCAAAGAGCCACATCACATGTACACACACATACACACCTCTGCTCAGACAGATTTACTGTAATTTGCTTTCACAAATGCAGCCATCATTGTTTCTACCAC
>OLKM01007558.1:0-11457 GCA_900291075.1 Melanogrammus aeglefinus | reverse complement strand
GGCATTTTCTTTTAAATTGAATCCAAAATCATAACGTAATATGTCTCATATTGGACATTATTGGTTGGCTTTATTTTTTGAACTCAAATCAGAATGTTCTGAAATTCTGCGTGACCCCATGGGGTCTATGAACTATAACCCTGAAAGTGAAATGAGCCTGAAATAACAGGAGCTCATTTTCTTTTTAAATTGAATCCAAAATTCATACGTAATATGCTCATATTGGACATTATTGGTTTGGCTTTTTATTTTAAACTCCACATCAGAATGTTCTGAAAACCTTTTACGTGACCCATGGCGGTTTGTGAACTATAACCCTGAAGGGTTGAAGATGGCCTTGAAATAACAGGGCATTTTATTTCTAAATTGAGTCCAAAAATTGCATATTTATATGTCTCATATTGGAATTTTTTGGTGGCCTCTTTATTTTTGAAACACCACATCAGAATTTTCTGAAACTCCTTGGTGAACCCTATGGGGTCGGAAACTATAACCATGAAAGTGAAATAAGCCTGAAATTAACAGGGCATTTTCTTTTTAAACTTGAATCCAAAATCATATGTAATATTGTCTCATATTTTTCAATATCTTAGTTAGGCTATTTATTTTGAAACTCCACATCAGAATGTTCTGAAACTTCCTGGGTGACCCTATGGAGACGTAAACTATAACCCTGAAGTGAAATGAGCCTGAAATAACAGGGCATTTTCTTTTAAATTGAATCCAAAATCATACGTAGTCACATATTTCAATATCTAGTTGGCTTTTAATTTGAAACTACACATCAAAATATTCTGAAACTTCTTGGGTGACACTATGGGGTTGTGAACTATGACTATTAAATTGAATCCAAAATCATATGTAATATATGTCTCCTCATATTTCCAATATTTCTAGTGGGCTTTTAATTTGAAAACTATAAACACATCAAGAAATGTCCTGAAAACTATTTTTCGAGACACCTATGGCCCTGAAGTGAAATGAGCCTGGAATAACAGGTCGCATCTTTTCTTTTAAATTGAATCCAAAATCATATGTAATATGTCTCATATTGGACATTTGGTTGTGGCTTTCTATTTGAAACTACACGTCAGAATGTTCTGAAACTTCTCTGGGTGACCCTAATGGGTCATGTGAACTATAATCCATTTCAAACACTGATACTGAATCCTCGGATATCTAACAGGCATTTTCTCTTCAATTGAATCCAAATTCATATTTAATCTCATGTTCTCATATTCGGCAAATTTCTTGGTTCTGGCCTTTTATCTTGAACACTCCTACTCTTATCCAGATATGTTCTTGAAACTTCTTGCGTGACCCCATGGGTGTCGTGAACTATAACACCATGAAGTGAAATGACGCCTGGAATAACAGGGCATTTTCTTTTATATTGCATCCAAATCATATTTTAATATGTCTCATATTGGGAATTCTTTGCTGGCTTTGGTCTCCTTTATCTTTTGAAACTCCACATCTCAGAATGTTCTCTGAGTCGCTAGGACTTCTTGGGTGACCCTGGTGGGTTGTCGCAACTATAACCCTGAAGTGAAAATGAGGATGGATACAGACAGGCATTTTTTCTTTTAAATCCGAATCCAAACATATTGTAATATGTCTCAGATTTGGAATGTTTTGGTGGCTTTTATTTTGAAAGTAAAACCACACAAGGCCGTACACTTCCTTTGATAGTATTTGCTTTTATTGACTGTCTTTTTCTATGTACCCGACGAATGCTTTTACTTTAAACTAGTTCTGAGACGCTATTACCATAATGGCTAGTATATTACAGGTACGGCAAAAAATGCGGTTCGGCTGGCTTTGACCGCCGATCTCGATGAGTCTGCTGGCATGACCGCAGTTTGTATTCGATTATGTATTTATCATCTTATAGATGATGGGTTCAGTAGTAAAATAGGAAAATGCATAATGCACATCTTTTTAAAAGCCTTATAATAGGATAATATAGGCTTATAAATGACTGCATAACATACGCACCAGCAATATTCTAGTCTCCGATCAGATAAATAGGTGTCATGGCCGAGCACCTTAATCACACGAACTGTGCTGTGTCTCCAAATGCGGCACTTCTGCACTTTATACTTAATATTTTGAGTAGGCCTACGCAAGTGCGTTCACACTGAGCAGTGTTGCGAAAATATGCGCACTACATTGGCGCACTCAAACGGCCCAGAAATTGAGCTGTGAATCGATGGATACTTCTTCACACTTAAACGGCCGTCCCATCTCTCTCTGTGACGTAGATGCCGCTCCGTGCTAGCAGCTCCGTCGACCGTAACGCTAAACGGAAGATACGTCACTTCTCTTTCATCCATCGGTGGCGGGGTCCTGGTTGTTGCAATCGGACGTTAAAAAGTGGCCTAGTAGAAGCAGAGTTCATGCTGTCGGAGTCATTCTTCCGGTAAGTGCGCAGCCGGCAGTGTTTGCATTCTCGAGACGGTACTAGCTTTGTCAATATATTTGCGCACTGTGCAAACTAACGTTCACTGAATTGCAGTGTAGGCTACTGTAAAGCAGTGCACTTTAGAGAAGTGCGCGATTTGAGACACAGCACTGGTTTCAACCAAATATAGACTGCGGTCACGCCAGCCGCACTTTGGAAAAGCCCCGTCAAGCCAGCCGCCGCTTAATATCTGTTGCGCATCTATTACTGCACTTACGGTACGGTGCCCGACTAGGCCAAAATGGATGGGAAAGCAGTTTTTTATACCCGGTGCAACGGTTAAACATGGGGGATATTACAGGTTTGCTGATTTTTTTCACAGGATTCTTGTTCACACACAGTGATCCTGACTATCACTATAGAACATATCAAAACATTTTACTGTATGGTTTTATAATAAATTCAATTCAAAGTTCCTCCCACTCTCAAAGTGCATACTGGCGAATGGATAATTTCCTCAATTTCAAAAATGTATTAAATATTATTCCTTAAGAGGTTTGGCTGATTATTTTTCAATGGATTCCTGTTACAGTGATTCCTGACTATCACTCTAGAACATATCAAAACATTTTACTGTATGGTTTTATAATAAATTAAATTCAAAGTCCCTCCCACTCTCAAAGTGCATACTGCACGAGAAGCATCTCGCTGCGGCCTGCGGGAAGGCGGGGCGTGACATCACGCCCCGCCCACATCACGGGAGAGTGCATTCTGGGATTGCGTCAGAACAAGAAAAACCGGTTTTTCTTATTCTGACGAGAGATGCTTCTCGAAAAAACCGGTCTTTCTGGAAACTTCTATTCGATGGCGGTATGTTTCATGCACCAATTATGTTTATTATCTATTTATTTATCATTAAAATAAATAATAATGCGGATTATTTGACTATAGGTTATTATATAATATGTTTATATATATATATATATATATATATATATATATATATATATATATATATATATATATAATATATATTAATATTATATATAATATATAATATAATGATTAATTGACTAACACACGTTAGTTGTCTAGCCTTCTCTGCTCTTGTTTAAGACCCTTGAACACATTAAATCGGTATAAATATGACTGCGCATAGCTTGCTAATGATCTGTGTTTTCATAATTGGTACTTACTTTTTGGTTGATTTTAAAGCACCACACATTGAATTCATTTGGTGTCGAAACATTTGGTACATTTTGGTACATTTTATATTGTGTAATAAAAGTAATAGAAGATCTTAGATAAGAACACGTATTTCAGTCATATCTTAAAGACTTGTAATAGTGTACACATTAGAGGCGGAAGAAGTGAAACCTATTAATAGTTAGTTGGGTTAGTTAAATAACACAGGTGTGCCCCATTGGTACAAAGGTAAGGCTTAGGGGTGCTACACCAGATTGTGCTTTAAATCATTGCAAAATGGTTCTTGTTTTTATTACTGTAATTTATGGAATTCTTGTTAGCAGAGGGTCTAATCTTGTCTTTATTCCTCAGCATCCTACACATTTTTGATGGTCCCCCGGACCCAGGATCATTACTAGAGGGTGGATCCTAATAAATGCCATGCCCTGCTGCATGTACACTAGCGATAAAATTGTATCAGATGCAGCTCCACATGGAAAACCACACAAAGCTGCGGTGCAGGCATAAAGGTAGGGTTTAATGGGATGGACAATAAGTGGTGTGGCATGCATGGAAGCAGGGTGCGATTTCCTTGATCGCACACTTCAGAATGCAGCCATAGCTTTATAATAAACAAGCACAAGTGGCTTTTTTCACTGGAGAAACTAGTTGAAACTAAGTAAAATAAAACAAAGAAATCTTCATATTTTTAGACCTCCCACAAATCCGATTAAGAATTGAAGATGTAGGCTAACTACTAGGCTAATGGTCTTAGGATGAAGGACAAAGGAAAGTGAAATACCTCGGTAGTAGCCATAATAAAAGGCAGGCTAATAGGCCAAACTTCTCCTGAGAGATATAAAAGCACCCTTTTGCGTTTATAGCAACTACTAACAACTGGATAATCTTTTTTTTTTTTACAGGACTTTTCCTAATTCTGCAAAATGCAAGTCTAGCTTGTAGGAAGTCCTCCCATTTTCATTGTGTTCATTGCAACACCACCATAATTAGAAAGGATCAATTTACTCAACATTTAAATAGTCACCAGGGGCCGTATTACAGAAACTTCCTATCTTAAGTCCTAAGTTAAGATAGGAGAAGTGGAGATAGGATTTTTCTCAATTTGGTATTACAGAAACATATCCTATCTTAATTTAGGAATCCTATCTTATCTCAGGTTAAGATATCCTAAGTAGGCGATCTAGCATCGACATTCAGCTTTTATGTCTGTTACCTAGCAACTGATGAAACTTGTTGTCGGATCACGTCACTTCACAGCTGACAACTGTCATAATCCTAAAATATCCAAAAACAACTGCTAGCTATGGATGGGATTGGGAAAATACGTCGTGCCGAAAATTTTAAAAGCGGACGAAATATAGAAAAGTTGGTGAGTTTTAGTAGAAAGGCTCAAAGGAAATATTTGTATGGGAAATTTTCTATGAGTCCTTGACCAAAGAAAAGAAAGACCAAAGAATGGCTGAAAATAGCCCGAAAAGGGTGAGGGCACCGTATCAGGGATTCAGTAGAAACGTTTTGAAAAACGTCAAGAAAAAAATTACCACACTCACAAGTGACGTTAAGAAAAAAGCAACGTTAATTTTGTAAAGACCGGAGAATTACCGGTGGTGGCCAACTCTTCCGCTACCCCCCTGTGACCACGGCGGAGGTCCGGATTGTGGGACTCCTCAGCAAGGCTGACTACGAGGGTAAGGCCAGTTTATAGACCTCCGTAAAGTGCTTTGTAGTCAACATATAAGATCGATCGGACGGCGAATTGCATTGCGTATCAGACATCCCGACGGAGAACTTTGAAGAGTGAATTCGCTTATGTCTATCTTATAATGTTTGACGTTCTCGTTCTCCCTGCTAGTGATTATGTTTCTTGACTTTATATTATAGCTGCTATGATGATATATGATAAGAAAGACATACTAATTAACATTCTGGCTGTCCATGCAGGCATCGATGGAGGCTTTGAGACTGGGTTGCCAGTGGACTTCTTGGAGACCACAACTTCAGTCAGTGAAGTTGTTGAAGTCGATGCTACACAACCTCCTCCTGGTAAGATGTTAGGCTACTTGTAAGACGTTGTGATGATGATGACTTGGGGTCATATGTCAGCTAAACTGTCATTTATCTCGTCATTCATAATCTGTTTATAGCTTAAATGACATCACATGAATGTGCATACATTAAATCATCTAACATATCTGGCACCAGGATTATTTCCTTTTTATTGGTATGCTAATCAGAATTCTCTTTGTTTTTGCAGAAAAGAAAACACGTCTGCTGAAGTCATCACCAGAAACCCTTGCTCTGCTAGAAATTGAGAGGGAGAAGCTTCAATTATACAGAGAGAGAGTCGCCATAGAAAGAGAGCGACTCCTCCTTGAGAGGGAAACATTTGAATGGAGAGAAGAAGTTAGGGCCAGAGTGTGCAAAAAATGTTTAACTGAAATATAAATGAATGAATTGTAATCTTGACCATTGTGTTGCTTCTATTTTTTTAATTTAGTTTAAAAAAAATCTAATATAAGTCGATTTCTTGTGTTGATTCCATTGTAATGGACATCCTGTTGCCTCTTCGGGGTGCTCCATATATCCTGATCTGGTATGTCTGGATCTGGGAGGTTTACCAGTCTGCAGATGTTGTGTAGCACAGCTGTCGCTTTGATGAACAGAACGACCTTCCTCTGGAGTATTATTTGGAGATATTCCCACCACTCATGTCATGGCACCTCCATCTAACAAGGAAAATATGCAGTTTTTAGAAAGATCTTGCAATTATGTCTTTAGTAGACCTAAGTATGCCCTGAGCTAGAGGGCCTTACAATGCACTCACAACTTCCAAATGAAACACACCATGCACAGACCTTTAACTACTTTTATGAATATACCTGCTCTTCCAGACTCCGAACAGACGTTCCACTCTTGCCCTGCATTTTTTGTGTGCTTGGTTGTATCTGATAATACAAAGCAAATATCATAAACTGAGTGTCCCTAACAAACAACAAATGTAAGAATACTTATATATAAGCTATTTTTTTTTTATTTAGCATACCGCATGTCTTGTGGTGTGCGCTCATTGGCTACTGGCGTCAAAAGAAAGGGTTTTAATGGGTAGCCAGAATCCCCAAGCGGCCATCCACTCAAACCACTTTCCCCCAGATACGTATTGATGTCACTGCAGATAGACTAGTATTTGTTACAACAAGTAAAACCACATTTCTAACAATATAGGCCTAGGGAAATAGTCTTAATCATATACGCCACCTTGTGTTGAAGACGAAGGCGTCATGACTTGACCCAGGCCACTTCGCTACTAAATGTCTCGGATGAGCATGTTTATGGTCTCCTATTGCCTGAATATTGATCGCATGGTATCCTTTACGGCAAACATAGGTAGCTTCATCCTCTTTGGGCGCTTTAATTGGAAAATAAGGATCCGTCCACCAGTCCTATTACACCCGGCATTCCTTGCGTTGTTCATTAGAAGGCTTCCTTGATGATGTTGAGTTCATCACCCGTTGGAAACTTTAATGTAACGTCGGGCTTAATCCGCCCAATGGCTTTTTGCCACCTCAGTTAAATTACGCGACACTGCAGGTTGTGAAAGTTTACCTATATCGGCTACTTCGCTCTGAAAGTCACCTTTTGCAAAAAGTCTCAGCGCATTTGTCAGCTGTACGACAACAGGCAGAGCCCCATGACGGCGCGTCGGTCTCTCCAGAAAAGGTCGTAGCTCCTCGGCCAAACCCAGGATCATGGCCCGGGGAAGCCTGTACCGGCTTATAAGTGTTGTATCGCCGAAACGTAAAACATCGTTGGGATCACTCAAAAGCCTTTCCACAAACATATTTTCGTAGATCCCCATTAGGGCCTACGGTCTACGATTTTGCTGCGCTATATGTAATAAAAGGAGCAGCCATCTCGCTAATTTGTAACCGTAAATGGACAGTTATGACAGTTTGTGAGAGCTGATGGGTCGTCCTAAAGTTAGGACCGTTTATTTGGGATTTTGGTGATTTAGGATATTTCTGTAATACACATTTCCTATCTGGAGTTAAGATAAGATCACTGACTTTAGGATCGGACGTTCTGTAATGACTTTTCTCCTAAATCCGGTCCTAACCCTTGTTACCATAATTACCAAACAGATAAGATAGGATTTACGAGTTAGGAAGTTTCTGTAATACGGCCCCAGTCTCCTGCCTCCGCACCCTCCTCTCAGCCTCCATCCTCCACTGCTGAGCCCTCCTCGCAGACTCCATCCTCCACTGCTGCCCCCTCCTCGCAGCCTCCATCATCCACTGCTGCCCCCTCCTCGCAGCCTCCATCCTCCACTGCTGCTATGCCCTTCTCGCAGCCTCCATCCTCCACTGCTGCCCCCTCCTCGCAGCCTCCATCCTCCACTGCTGCTATGCCCTTCTCGCAGCCTCCACCTCCACCGCTGAGGCGCAAGCTCGCAGCCTCCATCCTCCACTGCTGCTATGCCCTTCTCGCAGCCTCCACCTCCACCGATTAGGCGCAAGGTTAGAGAGACAGTGGTGTGCCCACAATGTGGACTGACGTTAAATAGACGGAACTTGCGAGTACACATCCTGAGACGCCATACGGTCATAAAAACCGATATTACAGCTCAACACCATCTAAAGTCAGAATGTATTGATTTTGAAAACTGTATTTTTGCAGTTGCAAAATCATTTGCATCCCCCAGCACACCATTGCACGTCATCAAACGGACTCGGGGGCACAACCAGAAGACATGCTGCGAGAGTGATGAGTGCAATCGAAACATGGACTGTGCTGAGCGTTCAAATTTGAAAACTTTTGAATGTCCACACATTCAATCACTCTCCTACTGTCCTCCAGCAAAGCAGTTGCAGTCTCCTCTTTCAGAGGAAGTGCTTCAGAAGATGGTAGAGGAGAAATGGTTTGGACAGAACAAAAAAAGAAATGTGTTCTGGCACGGCAGAGGGATGCTGTTGCGGCTGGGGACTCCCCTCTCATGTTTAGTTAACGTCTCTGGTCTCCTCCTTCAAAAAGATACCTTTCTGTTTTTGAGCCAACGGGTCGCTTATTTATATAGCAGGCTTGGTCGTGTCATGGTCAGTTTTGACTGTAAAAAAATAACTTGGCACTGCCCATGCGGAAGTCCCCGCCAGTCATGCATACATAAGTATGTTGCCAAGTGGCATCTATTTGAAACGGAACAGGCACTTTTTAGACGAACTAAATGTTATGAGGGTGACAAAGGAGCCATGCATTTCACTGAAGACATGGCAGGCGCAGAGCAAGAGGATGGAGTGGAATATCCGCCCACTGGGAAAACTTTGGAGAAGATGGTTAAGGACCTCTTCAGACACAAGAAACTCCCGGCAGTTCTTCCCCCCAATGCAGTTCACACCACGTCATTTCCATCTGCGTTAATACCACCAGAGACATTCTGTAGACACTGCCCAGAACCAACAATGCTGAGTGAGCCATCACTCATAACATCCAAGGGCAAGATTGTCACCATTACAGATGTCATCGAGGGTAGGTTCTTGTGTATTGTGTGTATTACTGTGTATGTTTATGCTGTTTTTTTAAAGAGGCCAATGTCTATTATGTTGATAAGAGTGGGTAGATATGACATTGCATCAAATCATAATCACTCCCTTGGTATAATATCAGTGCAAATGTGTTATCGTGGCTATTTACCTGACCCAATTTGAATTGTAATTTTGATTTCATTTTTCTTGAGGTGCTTAATTTCCACACTTTTACTCACTGCACCCGTTCCTTTTTTTATCCATCTCTTAATTTATAACTGTGAACAGGTATTGCATTATACAGCAAGTGGTGTCACAAGTGTGGCCTGGTTTACCGATACCAGGAGTGGTCTGATGGTATCCACAACTTCGATGACCACACTCTCTTGTCTCTACACCTGTGTATGTTCCTGAGAAACAGTCTTCAGGTAGGACAACAATTTTTTTCACTTTTTTGTCTATTCTGTTATTATAACAGCATGCAGTAAATAAATGCAGTAAATAAATGTGTAATGGCGATGTTGATTTTGCAGACTCACCAGGCTGTTGGCAGTGTCATCGAGGCACTGGAAAGAACAGCTGGGAAACGTTTCCCAGCAGCACAAAAAATTCTGCAAGCTTACCTCACGTTCGAAGCACTTTGTGACCACAGTTACACATTTGCATGTGTTTCGTGTGGGCACCACCCTGTGACTGTTGTTATGGACCTTCACAAAAAAGGGGTGTTTAGTATGCCAGGTAAGTGTTTCTGTCTGTCTGAAGCACTACATATTTGGCTTGCACAGATTATGGTATGACTGTCATTTTCTTTAAAGTGAGCGATATTGAGGAACCACCGCCAGATTTTGACAGCAGGGTGGATGCAGAGGAGTTCTGGGAGAAGGTGGCAATGAAAGTTATTTCCCGTGGGTTGGTGACCAGTGAGTACATAAACTATTGCTTTTTTTCATGTGATGGCACTATGACAGGATTGATAACTTGAATCCCTGTATTTGCAAATTGGTTTCCTGTAAAAATAGATGTCAGATTTGTTACGGACTGGTGTTCATAAAATTGTCTTATGTTCTCTTTATTCCCAAACCACCCCCACCCACCCTCATAGGTAACAAGGAAAAACCCTTTTGTTGTACGTCCTAGCTATCACAACTGGGCGCCTTGGATAGGGCCCCACACCAGGGAGTGGCCAATGTAGTCCTAAACACAGAATTCAGAAAGGTGCATTCCCCACGAAGTCCAGCAGAAGAGTTGGAGTTGAACGTCACAGAAGACCGACTCACAGACGAGCTTCTCAAGGTCAAGGTATGAAAGCAAAGTGTTGCAATAATGTCCCTGTGTAGGATGTACAGGCCTTTAATTGTCATCTAGGTCATTTGTGACTACACTTTTTGCATTTACTTTTCGTCTTTAACCACAATTTGCATATGCAAGTGCCTGCCTTGAACGGTAGATGTATTGGGTGATGAGATTGATTGTAAAGAAGACTGCTTGTTTTAACGTACCTGTACCTATGCTTTGGAGTGTTATACCGGTTGCCTGTGACCGTTGATAGAAACGTGCCGTAATAGCCACTTAGATTGTGTGTGTGCATGTTTACATTGTGTTGTACAGATGGCAGATCTACGTGCCTTGTGTGGGCAGTGTGGTGTGGACCCCCGGGGCTCACGAATGGACATTGTCAACAGACTTCAGCAACAAATGAAGAACAGAGATACCTATGACAAGGTCTTCTCTCAGATCTGGGGAGCTTCAGGTAACCAACCCTCTCTGGAAACCAAGTGTTGTGTTACTAAGTGTTTCTCAGTTGCTTTAGTCTCACAAAAGAAGGACACTTGTGACATTAAAAAATTATAGATAAACTTTAAGCACTTTTAATGCACTAAAAACTGTGAAACTGTTAATGATCTGAGAATAACAGAAATGCAACTGAAAAACTAAGTTGTAGTGTAGAACCCTTGCTCAATCTGTGGATAACAGTGAAGAACAGAAACGTTATCTACCAAGGTCATGTTCTCTTGCTCTGACGCCTTTCCTCTATCTTTGGGGCTTGTTCTCATAGGTGGATGGGCAGTGGTAACCTGTCCTTGTGCCGTGGTGTATGCTGTCAAATTCAATATCCGAGCAGAAAGCCCACGCGACTACACCGACATTCTGCTGTCCATGAAGCATTTTCCAAACCTAACACTGTACGATTTTGTCCGCGGTTTGGCTACCCACGCCAACCAAAGAGTGCCTGGCACTTTTCGGCCGCATGGTGGCAGGTTGCTTGAACCCACCAAGAGCAACATTGCAGAGAGGCAAACGCAGGTGAACTTACAGTGTAACTGTACCAAT
>OLKM01007557.1:0-11460 GCA_900291075.1 Melanogrammus aeglefinus | reverse complement strand
GATATCTTCCATTTAATTGGCCGGATTTGAGTTCTTCAATGCTAGTGATTGCTGTGACAGCTTGTGCGCTTCGGCATTTACTGGCTTTAACTGTTTATTTTCTTCAAAGCCTTCTCAGTCCCTATTTAGGCCTACAGGTCGTTTTTTTAAGTTTCCTGTTCATCCATTGCAAGTGGTCGGTATTTATTATTTTTTTAAAAGTAGTAGGCTATAATGTTAAGCTACCTCTGAATAAGCCTTGCATCAAAAGCCGTTTTATTTTCCTTATTTGGACGTCCGCTGACTGATGTCGGGGCGAGTAGCTCATACACTACGCGCGCTAGTGGGAGCGTGCCGTGCCGTCATTCGTGGCGCTATCTTATTAAAGGAGCAAAAACTTACAGTTGGTTTTTGACGGTTGGACTGTCGAGAAGGGTCTTCTTGGATTTTATTTTCTCGTAAACACACGGAGCTCTCACGCCGCGTTTCTTTGTCCAATATCCTTCTCAGTCACAGGCCCGTTCCAAGATCATATTCCGAATGCAAGAGGCTAGTTTTTTTGACTAAGTGTAGGAATCAATATTTCTATGTGAAGCTTCAGCGTTGAACGCTCCGTTTTCCCCTTTCGACGCCATACCTCATCCAATATCCACGATAACCCACCGACTCACGGCGTGATTGTTTAAAAGGGTTTACTTGTCCAACGCATAAATACAAAAAACATCTCTTTCACAATAAAGGTTCTAATTAGAGGTACGGAACGAAGGATGAAATTGAGAGTTCAAATAAATCTGTGTGGCTCCAACTTATTATCCTGACCGTTAAGAACCGCGTAGTGTTAAAACCAACTGTCACCTACACACTCAACTCTCACATCTCAATTAATGAAAGTGATTAAATGTGCGTCGTACAACCGAAAACATTGCAAGTGATCTTACAATATAAATCTATGCATTCGCAAATTAACACATTAACTATTTTATATTTACTAGTTATTTCAACTTATGAAATCCAACGTCATTGTTAAATATGAACTTAAATAAGGAATAGGCATTTAGGCGCCTACACTCTGGGTTCTTCCCTTCGCTCTCATGATTCATGAAGGGACGGATGGGGCCGAGTGCAGACTGCACTTTTCACTTGTATCGCCTTGCTTGATCTCGGGGAATAAGTTTTTTATTAAGCTTGTTGGTGTTTTGCACATCCAGCTATTTTTGAGTCATTATGTGCCCTGGTGACTTTAAGTATTTGACTGGGGTCCACAAGGAGTACATTGATTGGGACTCCGTCGCAGCTTCGCCTTAGCCCATAAGGCGAAGCCTAGACGGCGTAAGCCTCCATGAAATAGTGCATAGATACTTTATTCGGACTCAATGTTTCCATTATAGACACATACAAATACAAGTCAACACAGATTACATACCATACAGACACGATTCCAATGTTTCCACAACCCAGAGGATACCTGTATCCACTCTGTTTAGTGTCTACGTGAGTGCAATTATTACTTTGTTTAGGACTCTAAGAGTCGACACATTAAGAGGCTATAATATAACATACGTCATACCAACAAGCATACAAAGGTGGGGACCTTATTATTTAAGTCACAAACAAAGAATACTAGCACTAGTCCACCTTCTGGAAGCTTATTAGGAGGATCCTAAAGGCATTATTATACGCTACTGCAACTCTCTCAGGTGAGCTGTTTATATTTACACCAGAGAGTGAGCTGTGTAAGAATGGGGTACAGTGGCTCTGCATATGAAAAGACTAACTATTCACATCATCTGTGCACACATGTAAATTTGCGTTGCCAACATATTGGCCTGTGCATTAAAGCTTACAGCACTGGCGTCTGGACATTATCTATCTCACATTGGATCATCAGTGATGATCGTGACCTAATAACGTACTTTCCTAACCACCTGTAGAGTACAGTCTGACAGTGAGAATGAAAGAAAACGTAGCCTTCTGATCCTCCTTTGTTTGTAACATCATGATAACTCTCTCTTTGGATTGAACTTAATGTCATATTGGGATGCGTAGCTAGACACACTTGAAGCAGTTGCTGTAGCCGGCAACTATACGGAGACATGAATGACTAAATCATAGCGTAAATGAGGTGGTTGATAATCTCTCTCTCACACACACAACAGTCTTACACTCTTTAGTTTCTAGAGAGGTCATCCATTATAAAACATTAAATTAACATAGGAGACAGAATTCTGCTCTTGCCGCACAACCGTTGCTAACACAAAAAGGAGCAGATGAAACATTGTCGCATTTTAACGCAAAAAGTTTGATGGGCATACCAAAACACTACAATTCTTACTAAAATATGTAGGGGCAGCCTCTATCTAATAGTTTTACAAACATTGATTTTTCATCGATTTATCCTGTCAAATGCCTGTCATGATTGCATCAATAAAACATAGAATACAGAGTTTCAGGCTAGTGTACTGAACACAATCTCTTTAAGAGCATAAGATACACAGATCAGTGCCATGCTTTTTCTTTGAACCCAAAACTGATTGTTCAGTAGTAAGGATATACACATTTCTAGCTTGTTCAACGTATTCCTCCAGTACTTTAGACAAGATACTGGCTAGTGCAATAGGTCGATAATTGTCAATGCTGTTGAGCTTATCAGCTTGTCTTTAAGCAAGGCACTAATATTACAGACATATAGCATTTTGGCAGGACACCATTGAACCAGACCACCACTATAAAACACGTGGAAAGCAAAGGGCAGAGCTTATGGCTGGATATTTTGAGATGTTCTGCAGATATACGATCCATACCGCAGGCTTTTGTTGTTATCCAACATGTTAATGGAATCTAGATATCAGCTGCCCTGACTATCATATCTGTGAGATATCACTATGTTCATGATTTATCCTAACTGGATTACTTTTAACACAATTAAAAAGGTTACACTATGCTCACGCCAAAGCTCAGCATTTTTTCTGGGCTACTACACCTTCAATGTCAGATGGAGAGGTGTTTTGTTTATATTCATTACTTTGACCTCTTTCAGAAGTCAGTTGGTGTTGTGTTCTGTAAATTTCTGGCAAGCGAGTCCGCTTCATTGTTGTTTTCATTTTCTTAATAAACCGAAGTGCATACTTGACTCTCTAGCATTTGTAAAGTTTTTTCATATCTAGCAAAAACCCATTGTCTAGGCCTACCTGCCCCTGACCAGAGACTAAAGGCCTCTCTTGCCTCAGCGTGCTTCTCAGCTATAAACTCATTCCACCCAGGTCTGATGTTGCGTACCTTACATTTACTTTGATAAAAAAGTTCACTGGAGGCATTGAGACATTTCACAATAGTATCATACATGGCACAGGGTTTATCAGCATGCTGTACGTCCTTACAATTCATATCAGAGCACATTAGGGCCTCATGAGGCACAGCAATATTATTGAACTGCCTGTCAGCACGCAGTGAGCCCAATTTACTTGAGGAAGCAGCATTATTATTTCTGGACAGCAAGGGAACATTCTCAACATTTAACTGTGCAGCAATAGGTATGTGATCAGAGGTGGCAAGTTCATAACAAACCTCCACATTTACCAGCGAGGCATGAGCATCAGCTGTGGTCACAATATGATCTAACCAAGAAGTTGTGTGCCATGCTTCGCTAACATAGGTACAACTTGTGTCAGGCAACAGAGCTTTACTCGATAGAAATAATTTGGACTCATTACAAAACTGCTGCAGGTGTGCTGCAAATAAAGATTTGCTATCAGACAAGTCAGACGGGCCATCGCTAACCAGTTTTTTGGTTAGTTTTTTTTGTTTCGTTTAGTTTTCCTCTTGGAAGGATGCGTTTGTTTCTTTTCTTTTTTTAGGGCTGGGCAAGTCAACGCGTTAATTACGCAATTTATTTAACGGGATTATTCCAAATTGACGCACGTTCCCTTTTGCAGCCTATTTTTTTTCATTTGGATTTCCCAAGGTCTTGCCCACAGAATGTCAACGTATCAGAATTGATTTTAGTTTAGTTCCACTTACTATACATTCAATTACACTTGCAGGGTCCTGCCTTTTTACAATTCCCTAATCTGTGTGTGTTCCGTAAATTTCATATTCAACCCACACACTGGGTGAAACTCTCTAGATCACTTGGTCTAGTTTTTGCTTATTAAGTAGGCTACATTTGGTATGAATGTTAATGTGTCATTCCATTTGATAATCTCATAACTTCATTGTGACTTTTGTTCAATAAATACAATGGACGGAAAAACATTTGAATTACGTTCAATTATTTTATTTAAGCCGTCGCATCGTCATGCAGTTGCTGTGAAAGTAGAAAAAGAATATTATTTCAGTAGTCAAGAATATCTAAAAATAGCCTACCCTCTCGAGGAGCTGGATCTCGATCTTCAATTTTTTTTTCACCAAAACTTTTATGTCGTTGTCCAGCTCCAAGTTGCGCTTGTACAGCCCCCTTATGTGTCTGTTCCAATCTAAAGAAATTATGGGTTAAAATCGTAATTCAGTTACCATAGTCAAAGCCTTGTGGCGCACTTTACAAAAATAAAAACCTTGTCTGTTCCTCGAGAAGGCCTTGAGGAGGTTGAGGTGGAGGTGGATGGCCCAAAAATAACTTCACAAAGTGTGTATTTTTTCAATGTATTTGTTATCAGTCGTAGCGTTGATCAGCAGAGAAATAGTTTGCCAAAGTAGTTGACGTCGTTTTGCCACCGAATACGCTGGGGTTGATAAGTTACCGGACTGGGGAGGGATACGATGAAGTGAATCAGAGGCAAAAAAAAAACACTTTCCTTGACAGCGGTCAATATGGTGGACGTGAGCATTCCACTAGATTGAGAAGAGCCGTGTAATAAACAAAAATAATTGAGAGCTGAACGTTAGGAAGGACCATGCAAGTGAATGGAGCAGTCTACAGCATTGGAAAGAGCCGTGTAATAATAAGTAAGGGATAATGTATAGAATGCCAGTCATTATCGGGAGAATAAGCCCCGACAGGGCGAACAAGACCCCGACGCGCAGCGAAGGTGTCTCGCTTCCCACTGAAGGGGCTTAATTTCGATAATGACCGGCGACGTTCTGTACATTATCCCGTTTATTACACGGCTACGTGCCAAAACGAAAAAAATAGCCTACTTCACATGGTGTCTTTTTACAATTTATTTGTTACCAGCATTCGTAGTGTTGATCAGCAGAGAAATAGTCCGCCAAAGATGTTGACGTCGCTTAGCAACCGAAGATGCTGGGGTTGAAAAGTTACCTGACTACTTGAGGAGTAATACCAGAGACGTCATTATAGGCAAAAAGGTTTTGTTTGTCCCTGCCCATGCAATGGACGGAGCGTTTCACGGCAATGAGAAGACCCGTGTAATAATCCATAATAATTCAACTCAATTTTTTTATTTTTTTTATTTTATTATTTTTTACAAGTGGTGGGGACAAAATGAAGCTTTACGAGATCTGGTGGGGACGCGTCCCCGGCGTCCCCGGCGTAATCGACTAAAAAAGAGATTATAACCTGAAAAAAATTCAAACATATGTAAACATGATTTTGTGTTCTATTTTATCTTATTCATCATTTTCGCTAACACATTTTCAAAGTTTGCGCCACATAGGCGCAAGCTTTGAGTCACATGAATATTGGCAGTGTTCTGTCGCGCATTCGTTTTGAAACTTTTGACCATAGACAGGTCCAAGGACCATTTAGCTCTAAACCTATTGGTTGCTCTGCCGATGACAAGAATAACAAGCGACCTTCGCGGTTGATTTTGGATTTCCATTTTCTGGAACCATGGCTGAGAGACAGGTGAGTAATTTTATCTATATATTGTATGCATTCTAAATCGTCGCCTTATTCACTATGTAGGGCTAGTTATATAATACAGGGAACTTTTATCCGTTTAGCCCTTCCGTCCACACAACAAACACAGGCCATTATATATGATTCCTGACATCTGTTTTAATTACATTCGACTAATGGTTTCAAAGGAAGCTCAGAAGCCACAACAACATGCCACATTAGCTACAACCCACATTTTTGGACTTTTCTCCACAATTCTCAGTTATTATTGTTACGTGAAATGTATGTTTTTTTTGTGTGTATGTGTGTTACGATTGTTGCAGATTTTTATTTCTCAGATAAACACAAATGAGAAAGGGCTAAAAGAAACTGGGAGTGTGGCCGATATTATCAGAAAGAAGAGATTGTGGCTGAAGCTGTCTTCCCATCTGGGAAAAGAAGTGATCTGCAAGCCCCAGGTACAATACCAAACAATATACTTTACTGTCCCCTGTGGGAAACTTGTCTTGGACTCAAAATGCTGCACACAAATGGCTTCCTCCATAGTAGTACAAAATAAGTAATCAGCATATTACTTTCAAATCACAAGGCACAAATTACACATATTGTACAACTGGTGATAAAGAATGCCAGCAATTTGAATTTTAACTGATGTAGGTACAAATCAATAAAGGTTAAGTTTACATGGGTACTCTATCTACGTATTATACCGGTACTCTCCATGGAGATTATGAGTTGCTATACTCCTATGTGGAACTACTCTATCAAAAACATTTTTTGATTGAACTGACTTATGTTACTGTATATTGCTTTCTTCTTCCTGAGATTTACTGTTCTGATTACATCAGATTATTCCTTTATTGCCATTGTACATTAACAAAAAAAAAAGTGTGCACAGACGTACTCAGCAGATAAGATGATTTCGAGGGAAGTATCTTACTAACAAGTTGTGACAACTTAGGTCATGATTGATCACATCATCTGGCGACTGAGTCAGTCGAGAAGAAGACGAGGACTATCCTCTTGAGACAAGAGCCAAGGTTGGGATGTTCTTTCAGCAGTTCATTGAAACTGGTATGCCATTCCCATATACCTCTCATTATGAAGACGTCAAAGTGTTTTTTTTTGGGGGTTTTTTTTTATACGTTTTTAGAATAGCCCACAGCTTAAGGCTACATTTTGTTTGTATGACCTACCATTTCACAGCAGTTAAAAATATAGTGTCCTGTCATTAAGTTTAGGTGTGAATATATTATTTATACTAATTAAAACGTTTCTTTTGTAGCTCCCAGCAGTGTCTCGCTTAAACCTACTCCGGTTTTGGACTGGGGTGGGAAGTGTTATCTGGGATGCTGAAAGTTGAGGTTGTGCGTGGGCAGTTCCCCAAATCCTCCACCTGTTACATGTGCCTCCGCATCCCTGGCCACATCTCAACTTATGACGATTTTAAACAAGCTCTTGAGGCATCCATCGGGACGTGGGATATGGGATTTGGACTCTTATAATGATGCTGCTGGTCCTTGCAGAATGTTCTTGTTTAATGTTGATGAGTTTGAGCATCTTTACACTGTTATTGGATTGATGAGGTTATATACATCTTCATGTTAGGAATTGCAAAAGCTCTTCAAGAGCTAGGTTGGAACAGTCGAGTTGGAGGCCTATTTGCTTTGTGTACAGACGGCAGCGCCTGTAAAATTCTGAAGCGAATTTCTTTAAACTTAACTATTTCAGATTGTTTTGCTTTGAATCCACATTGTTCATTGTGAATAGTTAGTTTGTTGTGTGTTTTCTTTGCATCCCAATATTTGTTTCAATATGCTGTAAAAATAAAAAGCATTGCAGTTGTCTTTTTGAGTTCAGCATATTTAATGTCACAATACAAGAATCCCTGCTGTTCTGTTTCAAAAAGTTGATGAATTCCAGCAAGTAATTGCACAATGGAGATCACCTCCCACTTATATCTGTAAAATAATAGCAAACAAAAAAAGCTAGGTTGGCGACCTGGTGTGATGCAGGTTTTCAGTTCTCTGTGTTAGTTGGACCCAGAACTACCTAATCAATGCGTGTGTGTAACAAATCTAGCACCTGTATATAAAGGTCATTAACCATTTGAATCTGAATCAATTAAAGGTTGAGAGTTGATGCCGACTGAAGAACTGCCAGATCTTCAGCAGGCAGAGGCGGTTGAAATTCCGGGACCTGAACTCCGACAGAGGTCTCTGGGGTCATCAGGGAACCCTCTCCGTCCAGTTCTCGATTTTGCAGGTCCTAAATATGATGACATTTTAGTGAAACACATGTCACGTTACGCTTGGACCCCCAATAATATTTCATGAATTATAGTGGTGATGCTTGCCTTATGCTAGCCCGCAAGTACAGAATACAAAACACTTATATCACAGCAATGAGGCTACCTCAAGACTCAACACTCCACAGACTGTCCTGTGGAGTGTTGAGGTGTCCCCATCTGCCACAGCTGCTCTGGGTGTGGTTTCTCTCCGTTCTGAGGGGATGGTGATTCCAGCCAGCTACAAAGACCTGTAGTGCTGATCGAAGGCGAGGCAGGAAGACATAATGCACGCAGAAAGAGGTGCATCATGTTTGCTATGTCCAAAACACCATCTTCCTCGAGCGTGTGAAGCACATCATAAAAGATGCAAGTCACAGCCATCCACACGTCTCGCCACATCCGTTCAATCCTGTAAAAGTACAGATGTCTATCAGGCCTGGGTATTGGCAAAACAACAAAGCTGATTTGTTTAATCAGGGCTGTACCATAGCATATATAGATATGTCAATTAAGCAACACTTATTAACCAGCCATTAACCGTTACTCATCAAGATTAAATGTAGCCTATTTATAGTGGAATTGGGGTTGTGCCGTGCAACAGAAACGCTTTCATTCTTTTCTCTTACAGCTGTCTGCACTGACCAGGGCTCAAAATGTTTTTTTTTTGCCTTACCGGAAAGGGTAGATGAAATCACACACACACACACACACACACACACACACACACACACACACACACACACACACACACACACACACACACACACACACACACACACACACACACACACACACACACACACACACACACACACACACACACACACACTTCGGAAGATATACTTTCTTCCGAAGTATATCACATGACCTTTGATTGTGTACACTCTTTCCCGAGATAAAGCTAGCTCGACCGGTTCCACGTCGCTCGAACATGAAAGGGGCAATGTCCACATTTTCAACACCTTGATCTCCACGAACCCTGTAACATAGGAAAAATATAAAGAACCATGAACATCTGCAGCAGTAACACACAGCAGTGATTCAGAAGTAATGTGAATTGAAAGGGCATTACGATTTTTCTCATACATTTTCTGGATATTAGGGATACAGCATTAAGGAAAACTTTCAAATCAAAAAATGAAGACAGATGACATTTCTTATTTATAAAAAATAATAACCTTGATGGAACACCATGTAACCGAGTGGCCTCAAGGAAAAAGGAGAATGCTGTATTGGCACGGTTGTTAGTTACTGCATCCAAGTACAGGATCTGTGTAAATTAATTAACATTGATTAATAACTGAAAAGGGTTATGTACACAGAAATTACAATCAAAAACAACATTTGACTGTTAAATAGGGGAATAACAGATTATATAGTCATAATTAAGGATAATTTGATCTCAAGACAGTCAAAGGTTTAGGTCTAATACAATAGCAACAGTCTTAACCTTAATTGTAATATTAATAAGCATTAGCAGGTTCTGTAGGGTGCCATAAGAAAAATTGTGTACTTAATGATAATCTGTATGAACAGGTGAGACAGCACAGAGAACAGTCTGATAAATGCCTGCAAGGGAAGGCACAGGCAAGTTTACATAATGGTAAGTGCCACACTGCTACTGTTTTTGCACGTTTGCACTGTTTTTGGAGGAATGCATTTGTTTAAGTTGAATAAACATTTTTATTTATTTTCCAAAGGAGTAGGCTATTACTACCTTTCTGGAAAATCCATCAACTCCACCAAATATTACCAGGTTGTACCTATGAATAAAAGTAATACAATTAAAAGATAATAAATGTTATACATTTAATTGTCATGCATGCCTTAATTTATTTACTGTTGTTTAGTACGCATCCATATCGACTCATATCACGCCCAGGAAAATAGATAACCTGATTTAATTTAGCTTAAAAGTCATGAAGACAGAACCTAAACCATACCTGATGAGTTTATGGTTTGTGTCAATGTGCACCAATGCAAGGGGACCTCGTACTGAGTATGATCTTCGTACAGTGCAGCCAAGCCTTGCAAGTCGGGACAGGACTCCAGCTGCATCGACACAATGCATTGAGTCTGTAATCCTTTCCCATTGAACACGGCGACCCATTGCCATGAGCTGTCCCTTTACACTCCTGTACCCTGCATTGGGCATCTGTGTTTCAATAGTTCTGACCATATTATCGAGCTCTGCGTCAGTCATGGTGCTGTAGAATCCTCTCACGCTCAGCCCATACTCTGCCATCCTTCGAAAAATAGTTCTTGGTGATACACCTAATAACTGAGCTATGCATGGTACAGAGAATTGTGAGTCTAACAAATGTTGCAGCTGATCTTTCTGGATTATCATTCTGGGTTTTCCCCTCAAACCCACAGCTGTGTCAAAATGTGATTCAGTTGGACTGTTTTCAATTGCCGCATGGACCAGCTCCAACAAATAGTTTAACTGCTGCAAAATATCATTGTCTATGTGGATCTGATCAGCAAAAGATTGAAATAAAACTAATTTGTTGCAGCAGACAAACTCTAGGAAGTCCAAATCAAGAGGCTGCCTGGAAAGTGCTTGCTGGAGTCTTGACTGTAGCCGTGCAAGTAACTCCTCCTGAAGGACGTCCTGGAAATAAAAGAGCAAAGTAAAGTAATTAGAAATGCGTACTCAAAGTCATAAAAACAAATAATAAAGACTGAGAGTTCTACCCTTTCACACATGCAGCACAGATATTGTCAATGTGAAAAGTATTCAAACTGGTGCCTCTAAAAAAATTAGAATCTCATGTCCATTCAAAAAGTGAAAATATCAATTTTAGATTCATTACAAAAAGTGAAAAACTAGGTAGGTCAGGCCTTTCTTTTGTTTAGATGACTACACCTCATGGAATAAAAATTCCAGGATCTCAAAATATTAAAATACTACATAGCAAGTCAAAAAGGATTAATAATACAGAAATGTCAACCTTTCTGAAAATGATGTGCATTCTATATTCATTTTACCTATGAATATTGGATAGGCCTGCATAAAAGTTACTTTTTAATGAAATTATAAATAAAATAAAAGACTTTTCATTAATATTCATTATTTTACAATACAAGTATAATCTATTGTATGTTGTCCACCTTGTAATGTTACTGTTTTGGGTATTTTCATAAATTATTGAAGAACAAGAGAGAACAATAAGAACGGACAATTCTAGTTTTAATGGGTTAGGCCTACATGTTGAAGCCCCGCTAGTTTTTAGTGTTTTCATGAAATAGGCCTACGTGGTCAAATCACTCTAAATTTATGCATGCGACGCACAAATTAAAAAGCTTGGCGAGCCGCAGAGCCTCGCAGGCCGTCTGTGAAGGAATAACACTGCGATACTGGGCAATCCCATCCCCGCCGCGAGCCATTCTC
>OLKM01007556.1:2500-10000 GCA_900291075.1 Melanogrammus aeglefinus | reverse complement strand
CCAGGCTGGCATTCTCACACACACACACCACACACACACACACCACACACACCACACAACACACACACCACACACACACACACACAACACACACACACACACCCTCAGAGATTAATTAAACAATCTATGTGGCAGCTGCTGCGTTCCTCTCTGGGAACACAGGAAGGCCTTGGGATGCATGTCTGACTAGGGAAGGTTGGAGCTGTTTTACTCGTTGCTCTTTGCAAATGCCACAGGTTTGTGCTCAGTCAGTCGAGACACAAGATGAAAGTGAGAGTTGCAGGGACATTAGACTCAAATTAAAGATATCCAGATTTCATTATGATATAATTAACAATTCTATTCCATTTCTAGCTCAGTGGCCATCACTAAGTTATTTGTTCACATTTTTGGAAGGAACATTTTCAAAAACATTCCCAAATATCACAATTCGCTTGGCTCCCAAATTAATTAATAAACAATTTCCACAAGAAGATTGCATTGGGAGAGCCGTCTATGACGGGCGGGGCACTTTGAAAACCACTTTGCCTACGGATAGGCTTCCAACGCCTCCTGCAGGTGCTTCCAGACCAGCGGAGCAAACATTACTACGGTCTTTGCTTTTAAATGGATCTGCTTAATGGCGCGTCACTAGAATGCTGCACCGTTCAAAAGTGGTACACACAACCTTCTCCACGATCAACTGAGTCATTTTCTTCTGAATAAGAGATAAGGAGAATAAATTACGAAGGAATGAAACACCACGATAAAAGAGAAAGACACGCTAAATTTACATTTACATTTACGGCGTTTAGCAGATGCTTTTATCCAAAGCGACTTACATCGTTTAATGTACACATTGACACACCGACGACAGAGTCAACCATGCAAGGCGACAGCCAGCTCTTCAGGAGCAGTTTGGGTTAAGTGTCTTGCTCAGGGACACATCAACACTCAGCTAGGAGGAGCTGGGGATTGAACTAGCAACCTTTAGGTTACAAGACAACTGCTCTACCTCCTGAGCTAAGCCGACCCCTTAAATGACGGAGCTTATTTCATACTGAGCGGCGCCACTGCGTGTGTGTGTGTGTGTGGAGAAAATTCAGCTATGAGTTCTCAGCAGCTGATTAAATCTTGCATTAATAAAATTCATCACTTGTACACACACACACACACACACACACACACACACACAACACACACACACACACACCACACAACACACACACACACACACACACACACACACACACACACACACACACACACACTTTAGCTAAAGATGGACGAGGTTGTTTGAGCAGGAATCCTTGACCTGTTAGGATGCATGGCGAGTGAGGGAGCAAGAGAGATGGGGGTAAAGAAGGGTTTACTCTAACTAGAGTAGAAACCTTGGGGTGCAGCAGGGGTGCACAGAGTGAGATGGGTGGGGGTGAGCGCGCCGAGTCCCTTTGCTGCTTAAGGATTAATCTCTGCTGCTTCCTTTTCATCTCAAAGCAGCAGGGGGGCATTATTATTAAGCACGAGAGAGAACCAAGACGAGAGAGACGGAGTAAGAGAGGGGAGTTTGCGGGGCTATCAGTTATCGGCCTGTTTGTTACAGTAGCAGAGTGTGGTGCAGGGCGTGGCTCGTGTGGCGTCCCGGGTTTTGGTCCGGATGTATACCGGTAAACCGGTAAACCCTTCACATCCGAGTACGACCAAGGGAAGATACCACGACACAATGGCGTGCTGCAATTTGTACTTTAGAAAAAGAAATCAAACGCGTTTGGATACGGTTTAGCTTAGAGACACACACAGCTACAGTCCGTGCAAAGACCTGCAGGTTCGTCCCGAGTGAACACAGGGACACACACTGCCGCCTTCCTCTGTAACTTTTTTAAGCTATGTGTAGCAGTTTTACCAAACATGTCGGACGGTCTGTTGTTTTTAAGTGTGTGTTTTAATGTGTGTGTTTAAGACTGGAAGGTCCCATGTGGCAGTATCTCTAAGCTCCGGTGACCTAGTTAGCGAGGAGGAGAGGAATGCCGCGCTCCTCTGAATTATTCAATCCGAGGCTAGCCAGGGGTTAGCCACCTGCAGCACAACACAGACTGTGGTGTGAACGTGCGACTTGACACCGACACTATATTCAACCTCGAAATTAGCATTTATGCTAAATTTGAATTAAAGTGATAAACAACAAAACCCAACCTTAATGTCTGGAAAATGTTAAAACCGGTGCATAAACAGTATGGTGCTCGCAGGCCCGAAAAACAGGGTCAAAGTATACTCATGGTCTAGCCTGACAAGCCAGACTATATCATTAAAATGTATAGTCTGGCAACGACCGGTAGACCTCGGCTCAATCCAGGGGGCGGGATGAAGGCTGTCTTTCAAACTGCCTCTGCACGCAATAGGGTAACGCTACGACCAATCAGAGCAAAGAGCAGGATGACGTAGTCAGAGCGACGGAAATACATCCATCCTTCTTCGAAATGAATGACTTCAGCGCCGTTTCTTGCTCAACTTTTAAAGAAAATGACAAGTTTAATTCTTTCAAAGTTGATGCCAACGCTGATTCAAACGATTCCTTTGCCAAAGAAGCCATCTTGTCATGTTTTTCACCGTCGCAAGTATGTCGTCATCGCATTAAGCCCGCCCAACGACTCAATAAACAGATGGAGCGCTGTGATTGGTGAACACAATCGGTGTTCGAGACTCAACAAGTTCCTATGGCTCGTTTCTAGACCCACCTACGGAGCAAATATTTTGCTGCCGCTAGGGGGCGTCTAGATTTCTAGGCTACTCATGGTCATCTTCACTCGGGACAAACGCCATAGGATCGGTTTTCTCTGTATTTCTAACCAGTCGAAAACTCCATCGATCGCCATCTCCCTAAACACCCGCCTACTGCCGCGGCGCCAGCCCCGCGACGATAACCAATGAAAAAACCTGTTAGTTAATCCCAATCAGCGTGAAGGTCAACACCCATCAGAAGGTGATTAAGCCATCGCCGAGACCCGCTGAGAAGTCATCTAACCATCGGACAATCTAGTGCGCAGCTAAGATCAATCTGTTGCGGGTTTATTTTCGATTTTTGGGCCCCCAGTTTGTTTTCTATGGAGTTTGAGGGATTCGGGTGGTGTGGGTCGTTCCAGGTGTGAACAGAGTGGATTTGTATATTACGAAATACACAAACCAAACTCAACAAAATAAAACCTTTAGGCAGGACGGACAACGCTGTCCACGGCTG
Source organism: Melanogrammus aeglefinus (assembly GCA_900291075.1). Lineage (NCBI taxonomy): Eukaryota > Metazoa > Chordata > Actinopteri > Gadiformes > Gadidae > Melanogrammus > Melanogrammus aeglefinus. The sequence continues at coordinate 6,786 of OLKM01007556.1, read as the reverse complement.
GCATCAGCCGAGCAGGTTGGTAGCTACTCCGGCCTTTTCAACACAACACACACACACACACCACACACACACACACACACACACACACACACACACACACACCACACACACACAACACACACACACACACACACACACAACACACACACAACACACAGCTCTTCTCGTCGTTGTTATTGCTCCTGGATCCTTTTCCCTGCCTCTCCTGTTCTCTCCCTCCCCTCTCCCCTCCATTCAGCCCCGTGATAAAGAGGTGGAATTGGAAAGCAAAACGGCACCACTGTTTACGATGGAGGATCGATGGAGAGCAGGCTTAATGGGGGGGGATTAGCGAGGAGACAGCAGCAAGGGGCTGGTCTTTGTCTCCTGTGCTGTGCTGGTTTATGCTCAAAGGGGCACTGGGGTTAGACGGTGGCTGACCCGGCCTGATCCCAAGCTCGAACGACCCCATCAAAACAAGCTTTAGAGTATACAGGAGAAGGGTGGGCAGGTGTGGAGGTGTTGGGGGGGGAAAAAACACGAGGAGATCAACGAGACGAAAACACTGCAGCGGACGAAACCCCCCTTTTTTTCGGGGGCCGCATGAGGATGACTCACCTTGGATTATGTCATCCTAAACACTTTGGAAATCAAAGCCGTTTAGGCTCGCCATGGCCACGGCCCGCCTCGCTCAAAAACTCCCACTCTGCTCTTTGAAGGTAGAACTGCGTTTGGCCTCGGTTATCTCACACCCCCGCTACACATCAACATATCCGTGTCCTGTAGGGGACCGTTTTTTTTTTTTTTACATGTGGTGTTTTTTTTAATGTTAGTCAGAAGTACTCAGGACTGTTATGGTTATGCAACGAACCGCTTTGGGCAAGGTGCACAGATGAGCTTCTTTTAAATGGACAGTGTTAGAAGAAGCAGAACAAAACAGTGATAGTGAACACTTCTGTTGCATGGGGTTCATCTTCTTTGACAGTAGCACAACTTTGTCCCTCAATAGTGTCCATTTGTATACAAATTTACTCATTGACCTAACAAATCCTGATCCACCAATGGTGAGCAGCAGACTCAATGTGTGAAATGTTTTCACGTTTCGACAAGGCCCATAAACGGCAAAGCGGTAAAAACTATCATGGCTGTTCTAGTGGGTTCAAGAGGTCAATCTGCCACTAACAAAACGGAGGTCATTGCTTCTACAGGGCTCTAAAAGGAAAGTGACACTATTTTATACTTAACCAAATGTTGCTCTATTGAAAGCAAAATCTACCAAAACTGACATCCCTAGTCATGACACCAACAACACTGAATGAAAAGGAAACCACCACAAAAGGAAACGCACTGCGGCATTAAGCTTTTTTTCTACATCACTCCACAGACAGCCGCTGCTGAATCAACTATAGCAAACATCTCAGAGGAAAATGCGTGGTTGCAAAAGTTGACAACAGTTGCCCAGGGTAACCGGCTGCAGTGGCAGAGTTGAACACCACTGCGGCAGACGCTGTTGAAGTAGCTGCTCTGCTCATTACAAACGCAAACAACTAGAAATGCGATCCCAGCGGAGCACGCATCAAATCTGGACAGGCAGCTCATGCGAGGCGGGAAGGCGCTTTCAGATAGTCACAGAAACCTCATAAAGCCAGCGGACAAGACGCTGTGTGCATGGGGCACCCCCCCGCCCCCGACAGGAAACAGACGGCCCTGAGAGAGGAAGTCATAACGCCGGATCAAAAAGCCTGTCATTGACACACAAGCCTGCCATAGTAACTGCGTAATGTGAGGGAAAGTAATGTTCTCCAAACTGTGCACACGCTGATAAGTCTTTTTGATGTGCACTTCTGGAAAGGGTTTCTTGCCACATGTAGACTATCAAATTACACTTGGGACCGGCCGCAACTCAGCAGTCGTCAGACTCATTAGCCCCGTTGCTGCTGTGTAGATATACAGATGTAACATACAGATGTAACTTACACAACCTTTCCCACAGGCACCACCTGGGTAAGGGACACAAGATACACTTGAAATGCACACATAAAAAAAAAAAATCTGCAGATAATAGTTGTATCAATGTATGGCTGGGTATCTACCATCAGAACGAAATAGTTGGGGCTTTGCATGTTAAATTTGTACTTCGGGGAAACTTTATTCTGACAACTTTCATCTTGCTATCTTAGTTTAAGAGAATGAAAAGAAAATGTCAGACGCTCTCTATTTCATCTTTACAAAAAAGTGAAACTACTTAATTCCTTACAAATCCGAGGGGTTCAGTTTTAATAAACTGCAGCCGAACCGAACACCCGGTGTCTGGCTATGGATGTGGGCGTTCAGCTAAAGTGTTTTTTTTCCCTACATCTGGAAATACTGGCTAGTCATAAACACAGGCCCACACAGTCCGCTATATATCAGCCCCCGCTGCAGTTACCGTCGGCAACGGTCAAATTTAGAATGCCCCAATCTGAGCATTTAAAAAAAAAAAGCTTTGACTATGTTGCTGTGTCCTCGGAAGACTATCCGACTAAATACTATTCAAATATATAATAATGCAGTTTCCATGGAGGTTGTTAAGAAGTCATGATGACTCGATTGAATCTTGAGGACAGGCCTGTATGTCCGGAGGGGCTGGTTTCTTTTTGACTCAAAAATAAACAGGGGAGGAAAACGGATCCCTTTGCAGTCCTGCCGCCTGTCTCCAGCTAATTCAACCAATTTAAGACTTTAACAGATAAGACCTTTTATTTGTCCACTTTGTAGATACCAAATGTATTACACCCAATCTGGGTCCCTCAAGGATCATGGCACAAGGCCCCAGCACGCTGCATGCTGGGAGTTATTTAGGGAGTCGTTTGTTATTTAAGCAATAGATCCCGACAGCCCGTGGTATATGCTCATTATACCACGGCTAAGGGGCGTTGTTCGGCCCGACGCGAAGCGGAGGGACGACAACCCCCTTGGAGTGGTATAATGAGCATATACCACGGGACTGGAGTGATCTATTGCTTTTATAAAACGGTTACCAATAAGGGCAATATGAAAGAGGAATACGCAATCAAAAAAAAATAAAAATCACAAATTAGCCTACCTAACTGATAAAATAGCCCCATTATGAAAAAAATAGTCCCTCCTTTCCGGACGTTAGCTCTGCATGTCTCTTTTTTCTCGCCTTTTTCTTCAGGGAGCAGGTTCACTCCTTCAGTCCCTCTTACCATTGTTAACCCTATCCGGAGGTGAAAGTTAACCTTGAACATGTCAATTCAACGAATTTAGTCAATTTATTAACCTTGTCAAACACTTCGGCTACTTTTGCTACCTAGCCTCCTACTGTAACAGTTGGTTGTTGCCATGGAGATATTGTTGCTTGCGGAATGATATGCTGCGAAAAGGCTTTTTAGAATAGTAGCCGTGGTATATGCTCAATATACCACGGTCAACAGCCAATCAGATCGCCGGATTTCCCCTTTCCGTTTTATAAGGATATTTATTCCCCTTCTATCCTTCAATAGACATTAAACTAGTAATACTGCCCTTTCAAACTTTTTTTATTCTTTCTTATGGCTCGCCGATTTAACTGTCAGGAGAATGGAAATCTTGAAAGGTTAAAAGAGTGTATGGAAATTGACCGTTCCGTTTGGCTGGGATTGCTGAGTGATTGCAGTGTTTAAAGTGTTTCTTTTCCACCCCGTAGAATGGAGCTCCTGTGTCTTGGTTTGATGAAACGCGGGGTTGAAAGCTCCACTCTCAACCAGATGGGGCATAAGAGCAATAGCACAATGCACGATGCAACAGGGAACAAGCAGACCAAGATAAGAAACCTCTATTCAAAATTCCCTCAGAAGTCAATCACATAGACTATTACATCACACGATACAATACATATTGTTAAATGATAGTGGCCCATTTTAATCACAAGAAGGAAACTGTCAGATTTCTCATAAAGAGACAGAAAATGGTCAGGATTGAGGGGGATGTGTCTATAATTGACTACAATACCTATGGTAAGACAATTCAGAGGTTATTACGAGGCAAAAATGTTGAGGCCGTTCATTTTCCTCTTAAAAAAGAGAGAAATACTTTCCGCATCTGTCGTTTCTCAAATGTAGCACTTGAAGCACTTTGTCTATTTGATGAATCGTACGTTCTATAAAAGCCTCAGCTAAATAAATGTAATGTAATGTAATAACAAAAGAAACTAAAGAAAGCTCAAGGGGAAATAAAGGGACTACTGTTATAATGGAAGCCCCAATCCTCAACAACACAAAAAAAGGCTCAACAGTATTCAAGGTAATGTAACGGCATTCTGCATC
>OLKM01007555.1:0-11462 GCA_900291075.1 Melanogrammus aeglefinus | reverse complement strand
TTGCAGTAAACAAGTTACCTCACACACGTGTGAGGGGCAACATTACCAGAATCTTCTCTGTCTACACAGCCATGAGGTGTATTAAAGAGCATGGAGACCCAGGTAAGGCAACAAGTCAGAACACGCCAGTACCACACCTCGTTCCTACCAGGGCACACAAAGGCCCTATTTTATGGTTGGTTTTTCCTCATCGCTCGCTGTAATTGGCTGCTGTTATCCTCCAATGAAGGACGTCGAGGCTCATCCGAGAGTGTTCCCGTGACATCTTTTTTCAGCTTTGATAAGCAAGACCCGTCTAGTCCATCTAGACGTCTCGCCTGATTTAGTTCTGAGACTATACGTCTAAAAGTCCAGTCTGGAAAAGCATATCGGACTGACGTGCCGTACACCAGCGCGACCCAAACAGAACTGCCATTAACCGAACAAAGGGATTTGTGTGTTTATTTACCCTTTAGATGGTATTTCTATTTCCTAGATACCCGTCATATGCTATCATTCTGAGAGCGTAGTTCGCGTTTCTCACCATGAATGGAAGGAATTGGAGTGCCATTAGGTATTCTGCTATAGAGAAGTGTATAGTAGACTGGGTCCCATAAGACAGAGTGTACACCAGTTGTAACAAAAGGGCTTCCATACACTGCTTCGTAATTATTCTCTGCAACAGGAAGCGCACAAAGAAGGCTTTTCTTCTGTTTCAGATTTCATTTATGCCTTCCGTTTATATGTTCCAAATGAAGTCCGTGTCCAAAAGATGAACATGTCCAATTACCATCACAACACTTTGAAGAGAGTCTTGGAAGTTGTCAGTTTGCATTAAGCAGGCTCAAAAGGACCTCACTGAAACCTGTTTGATATAATACGCTATGTAAACACATTTGCATCTGCATGGTAAGACGATGTTCCTAGTGACTTGATGCCACAGACTTAATGTAGAACCCGATGAAAGCCTCACAATTTTAGAAACAGCATAAATGAAACAGCAACACATTCCCCTCGGTTCTTAAAGTCTTGAAATTCGTACAAAACATTACACGGAGCTAATGATGCCCCCCTGGCTAGCATAATGCAAGCATGCCGCCTCATGGTTCAATGATTAGTGCGACAACCTGCCTGTAAATCGGACATCAGCGCAACACTCACAAGTACACACACAGACACACAAACATTGATGTCCAACACACACAACACACACACACACCACAACACCACAGACACACATACACAAATACACCCACCCATACACCACAATGCACACGTACACATAATCCTGCGTGTTGCTGCCATAGACGAATGTCCTGCACCGGCTGAGCGTCGGAGTCCAAGTGCGGAAGATTTATCTTCCCATCCATGCATACGTCCATAACATGCATAACATACATAGATGAAAAATGCATCAATATTTAAACATCCAAAGCTCCTCTGCCCAACCGAAGACTTTCCCTCTCTGTTGGAAAATCCCAGGGAAGTCCTGTGGGCTCACTGAGCCGTTCTTCCCCCAAAACATGGGTTTTAATTTATACATTACCAAAGAAATACTGTTTTCATTCAACTGGGGTAAACTGCTGTAACGAAGGACCATTTGATATGCACGTTGATACGAACCGCCACACAAAAAAAAAAGCAAACCCAACCGTCTCCTCTTCCCGTTATCTGGTGTATTAAGTGGGGATTTATAATTCACTGCCCAAACATTGTTTTCTTTCCCTGCCGACATTCGTATTCATCACGGGCTACCGCCCGTCCTCCTCGCGCCAACAGAATGACTCCGGGACGTCGGGTATAATTAATAGAGAAAAAGCTAGCGTGAGGCAGAAGGAGTGTATGCCGCACTGTTAGCGAGCGTTGAAGTGAATACGCGCTCCGCGGGCTGGAGAACCATCAGCGGCCTATATCGGCGGGGTAATCAGAGGGCGGCTGGGCTCCTCTGTGACAACTCGCCAGCACTCCCACGAACTGGAGTGAGCCGCTCACTCACCGTAGTCCTGTATTATCACACGCTCAGAGCGGAGCAATGCCAGCTCACACAAAATGAATGGATTCTCCGACACGCATACCCGTTTTCTTCGCAGTCTTTTGCGAGCTAGCACAAACCCAGCCGAGAGGGAGAATATAATTGGCCGTTCCTTTTTTCCTCTTCCCCCCTGATGTAAGAGCTCGACTATTTGTAATGCAGGGGAAGAACTGTAGGTCTTTTCTTATGTTCACCACACACGTGTGCCCATAAAAAGTACACGCAGTTACACCAAGTTCACAGCCACAGGACACACGCAGTAATTATTTATGGAGGTCCACGGATTTGAAAACCACCAAATACAGGGGGCCCGATTGGTGTCCGGATGCCAGCCTTGTTCTGACTCATTGCATAGAGGAGTGACATAGGTCTGGACAGAAACAGCAGTGAGGTGCTGGGGCACAATTGGGTCGGCCTCTCAGATACAACAATACTCCGTCTGAAAGCACTTAAACCGCGCTTTCAGTGGAAGTATCGTTTTCGTGAGCAAGGAGGACAACTTATTACCTGGTAAACAAATACACATCTCTACCAGATGTGTGCGTTACCAATTATGATATGGAGGATATGACACAATATCATACACACACAACACACTGCACTGACCATCACACTACACACACACACACACACACACAAGCACAGCATGACACACCACACACGCACACACGGCACACCCACATGCACCAGACACACACACACACACACTCACACACACCACACACACACACACACACACGCACACCCACATGCACACAGACACACACACACACACACTCACACACACACACACACACACACACACACACACACACACACACACACACACACACACACACACACACACACACTCAAACAGACAGTACAATACATATTGATTTTCTGGATGCATGCCATATACTGGTGTAGTCGGCTCTTGGATAAAAGCATCGGCTTAAAAGGCTGAGTGTAAAAATGTAAATATTTATGTAAATCCTATTACTCTTACAAATAAATGAAAAGTGTTAATGATCCGCTACGCAGGGGTCCCGCATAAAGTAGCAACGTGATTGTTAAGTCTTCCATCACCGGAGCTTTGGAAAACAAACAGTTCACAGTCACACACACACACACACACACACACACACACACACACTAACACACACACCCACACACACACCACACACACACACACACACACCACACACACACACACACACACACACACACACACGCCAGGAATAGAAAGACAAAAATGTCACCCCATTCTACCCCCAAATGAAGCGTCTCTGAATAACAATTGCCCGCCGCCAGCAATGAGTTCTGGAGGGCCTGGATGGCCCGTGTACGGAACAGTTTACGGGAGAAGATAATCCTAAAGATATAGTGCGTTTCCCTGACCGCATTCTGTCATTAAGATGGCACGAGAGGAGCACCGGGTGCCCTTGGACGTTCCTAATTGGAGCCGCCAATTACAGCGCCATTATCACAAGACGGATCACTGTCAGCCCGGACCATGCAACACTGCGGATGGTGTGTGTGTGTGTGTGTGTGTGTGTGTGTGTGTGTGTGTGTGTGTGTGTGTGTGTGTGTGTGTGTGTGTGTGTGTGTGTGTGTGTGTGTGTGTGTGTGTGTGTGTGTGTGTGTGTGTGTGTGTGTGTGTGTGTGTGTGTGTGTGTGTGTGTGTGTGCGCATGCTTATGTTTGTGTGTACATGTGAGTGTGTGAGTGTGTGTGTGAGTGAAAGTGTGTGATAGTGCTGTGAGTGAAGGGGTGTGTATGAGTGTGGGTGAGGGTGTGAGTGTGAGTGTGTGACGAGGGTGTGTGTGTGTTTGTGTTGGTGTGTGTATGGAAGGGTGTGTGTGAGCGGGTGGGTGTGTGTGGGGGTGTGTGACTCACTGTGTGAGCATGTGTCTGTGCCACCTTGTGTGTGTTAGAGTGTGTGTGTGTGTGTGTGTGTGTGTGTGTGTGTGTGTGTGTGTGTGTGTGTGTGTGTGTGTGTGTGTGTGTGTGTGTGTGTGTGTGTGTGTGTGTGTCAGCATTCAATCTGTCATATCTATGTTTCTTTGCATTCTTCAAACAACTTCAAGTCCTATCAAAGCTAATTGCTGGACTCTTGATGATGAGCACACAAAAAAAAAATCCTGGCCCATTCTCACAGAGCTTTCTTCGAACATGAGCACTTTCTGTGTCAAATTAATGAGCTTAAATTAGATGTCAAAATGCTTAATTATTATGATGAATGTTTCATTGCAATAATACAGATAGGAATTAGAACAATGTTAAATTGGGGCATGCACACTCAATGCCGAGTTGTCAGTGAGAGTAATTGCTGCAATTCATTAAATAGGAATGAAAATACCCATTTTAATGCAGGGTTCGAATGAGTGAGAGAGAAAGACAGAGAGAGAGAGAGAGAGAGAGAGAGAGAGAGAGAGAGAGAGAGAGAGAGAGAGAGAGAGAGAGAGAGAGAGAGAGAGAGAGAGAGAGAGAGAGAGAGAGAGAGAGAGAGAGAGAGAGAGAGAGAGAGAGTGATAGAATGAGTGAGAGAGAAAGACAGAGAGAAGAGAGAGAGAGAGAGAGAGAGAGAGAGATGAGAAGAGAGAGAGAGAGAGAGAGAGAGAGAGAGAGAGAGAGTGTGTGAAGTGCGAGAGACAGTGAGAGTCTGAGTGAGTGAGTGCAAGAGAGAGAGAGAAATTCAAGTAATCCTCACTTACGCGCCCACGTTTAAGATGTGTGTCTACTTGTGTCTGTGTGTTTTTGTGTGTGTGGTGTGATGTGTGTCTACTTGTGTCTGTGTGTTTGTGTGTGTGTGTGCTTCTGCTTTTGTGTGTGTCTACTTCTGTCTGTGTGTGTTTGTGTGTGTGTTTCTGCTTTTGTGTGTGTCTACTTGTGTGTGTGTGTGTGTATAAGTGTGTATGTGTGTGTCTGCTTGTGTGTGTGTGTGTACGTGTGTGTCTGTCTGTGTGTGTGTGTCTTTGTGTGTCTGTCTGTGTGTGTGTGTGTGTGTGTGCATGAGTGTGGATTGGCTCAGCACACACACACACACACACACACACACAGGCCCAAACCCACTCCTGTGTTCCCCCACGCTTGGTTGAGCCCTGATGAACATGTCTGAACAACAGGGAGGACAAACGACCTGTCCTCGTCAAACACTCGGTGGATCATCACTGACACATGCTCTTTGTTGGGATGGGGTCTGGTAACCCGGGGTTACCGGGCAGAACACTCTGCTGCGAGGGGTGATGGGGCTAAGGCTCTGTCCTTCACCATCTGGTCTCTCTGGAGCTGCTGTCCGAGTACATGCAAACGTAAAGATATGTATGTATATATATATATATATATGTATATATATATATATATATATATACATATATATATATATATATATATATTATTGACCCGTTCAAGTGAAACACGTGAAGTTGTACTTTCTCGCTCTCTCTCACTCTTGCTCTCTCTCTCTCTCTCTCTCTCTCTCTCTCTCTCTCTCTCTCTCTCTCTCTCTCTCTCTCTCTCTCTCTCTCTCTCTCTCTCTCTCTCTCTGTCTATTAGTCTTCGTCTGGCCCTCTAGCTCTCTCTTCCACCCTCTCTCTCTCTTTCTCCCTCTCGCTCTCTCTCTTCCTTGATTGTTCTCTCTCTCTCTCTCTCTCTCTCTCTCTCTCTCTCTCTCTCTCTCTCTCTCTCTCTCTCTCTCTCTCTCTCTCTCTCTCCCTGTCTTTCTTTTGGTGCAATTAAATGCTCTCTCTCTCTCTCTCTCTCTCTCTCTCTCTCTCTCTCTCTCTCTCTCTCTCTCTCTCTCTCTCTCTCTCTCTCTCTCTCTCTCTCTCTCTCTCTCTCGCTCGCTCTCTGTCTTTGGGCGCAATTAATTCCTGCAGTGCGGTTGTCTGACCTTACCCAGCTGATGCTTGACCTTGTCCAACAAGCCGCAGGTCGCAGTGCCAGACTGTAGTTTCACGGAGCCTGCAGAGTGTGCGTGTGGATGATGGCTGGTCTAAGCAGCCTCACCTGAACCCTGTCAGACTGATTGGACTACGGGGCTGGGTGAGGCTGCACACCTGTGGTGCATTGACCAATCAATGTGCAACTGGTTACACCAGCCGTCGCCACACACACTTAAAGGGTTGATTTCATGCCACCAGGTGTGAGTGTGATTAGCCTTTAAAAGGAGGTTTGATAATCTGCACCTTCGGACGTCGCAAGTGGGCGTGTCCACCTAGATGTATGATGGAAAGATGAGCAACATTTGCCATAGTCCACAGGGAAGGCTGGTAGATGATCTACACAGCACATATCTAGGTTGACACGCCCACTTTTGATGTCAGAAGAGGCAGGTTTTCCCCACGGCTTGATGCTGCTAATCACACTCACACCTGGTGGTATAATATTTCACCTTTAAAGGGTTGATATCATGCCACCAGCTGTGAGTGTGATAAGCCATTACAAGACGTTAGAAAATATTCCCTAGTGACATCAATAGTGGGCGTGTCCACCTAGATGTATGATGGGTGGATGAACAACATTTTCCCCAGTCCACAGGGTAGGCTGGTGGACTGATGTGTCTTCTCCTTTATGGAGATCTCCTGCATTGCAGCCTGGTAACATCTCCTGCTCTTTGTCGTCGTCGTCTCAAACCCGGCACTCAAATCATGTTAGTGAATCGATACCCAGAGAAGTCCGAACTGAACAAGTCAATAATACTTGGAGTTCAATAAAACTCGGAGCCCACAATCCCTCCCCTTTGGTGCTCTTTATGGTGACTACATTAGTCCTACTGTTATGTTATATAATACTCATAGCGTCATTATAAGCTGGTGTTTGGACAATAGTAATTTGACTTGTAATGTAGTAAAGCTGTGTTGTTAAGGGCATGACAATTAATGGACTTCGGCTTTGACTCTCCATGAAAAGATTATTGAATGGTAAACAAACATGAATAATGGCAACAGCACTATGTATCAAAGTGCACATTCAGGGGAGTACATTTAGTGCAAACATAAAATAGTAATGCAGCAATAATGTCAGAAAGGAAATGATAGAAATAAATAATAAATTAGACGTTAAAATGAGGATATGAATTTCGGTATTCGTTGTCTCCCGTACAATGTATGCCGTTTACATATACCATGAACACGATGGTAAAAAATTAGACAAAAACAAATACAGACCACTTAAATCATATTAATGCACACATTGAATACTCACTGAATATGTGAAATATATTATGGAGTCATAAACAACGTTTTTTTATAGCACATTTAATTATAACCTAAAGGCAGATGAATAAGCAAGCAACCCTAACCTTAATAAGCAGGGGATTTTCCCAAAAGTTGCAGACAACAACAACTTTGAACAAAATGAAGGGAACTTTAAACCCAAGACACCAACAGTGTCCTGTTTGTCTGACTGCCGTTATCCTTCGAAAAGGTTTGTGTCAGGAATTTTGTCAGAACTGTGTGTGTGTACGTACGTGTGAGTGTGTCTGTGTGCGTGTGTATGTCTGTGTGTGTCTGTCTGTGTGTGTGTGTGTGTGTGTGTGTGCGTGCGTGTGTGTGCACGTACGTGTGAGTGTGTGTGTGTATCTGTGTGTGCGTGTCTGTGTGTGCGTGTGTGTGTCTCTGCGTGTGCTTGCGTCCCTGTGTGTGTGTCTGTCTGTGTGTGTGTGTGTGTGTGTGCGTGCGTGTGTGTGCACGTACGTGTGAGTGTGTGTGTGTATCTGTGTGTGCGTGTCTGTGTGTGCGTGTGTGTGTGTCTCTGCGCGTGCTTGCGTCCCTGCCTGTGTGTGTTTCTGTCTGTGTGTCTGTGTGTGTGCGTTTGTGCGTATCTGTGTGCGCATGCTGGGATGGCCAAGGGCAGCTCACCTGTGTCTGCTCTTGACTAGTAAGGTCACATCAGCCCAATCTCGGAGCCAAGCCACCATGACCTGGCTCGTACGCCACGGCCCGCCCAAGTAGTTCCTAAGCTGTCTGGCCCCACCATATGGTGGGCTACACACACACAACACACCACTAGGGGGCCGGCATCACGCCGACATCCCCCCTCCCCTCAGGCCGCGTAGTTAACCCTAAAAACTATAATTGTTTAATTTTCAGTCACAGCTGTAATATTAAAACCAATCTAAAGCCTGTTCAAAGTGGATGTGAATTTAAAATGCATAACAAAGCTAGCTAGTAGCTCTTATGAGGCCAGTTAACCCCGGTCTGTAATCATTATCATTTTCAGTCACAGCCGTATCATGAGTACATATCCACGCACATTCAGAGCAGATTTGAATATATGAGGAATACCAAAGGTAGCAATTAGGCCTACCTGTGGTTGGTGCCCCTGTGCGAGTTAGTTAGCCTCAAACTGTAATCGTTTCATTTTCAATCACCACCGTATCACGAGCTGCTATATCTGAAGCACATCAGAATTACGTATGAATGAATATGCAATGAATATTGAAGCTAGTTAGCACCATGGGTTAGCGCCCCTGTCCGACTTAGCTAACCTCAAACTGTGATTGTTTCAGTTTCAGTCACGACCTTAGCATGAGTCGCCATCTAAAGCACATCAGAATTACTTATGAATAAATACGTAATGAATATTGAAGCTAGTTAGCACAATAGGTTAGCGCCGCTGCAAGATCAGCTCGATAATCCCAGACCTGTGATTGCTTCATTTTCAGTCACAACCATAACTAAGTGCATTCAGAGTCAGCCATAATGAGCAATGAACGTGATTAATACAGCGTGACTGGTCGTCTGGACTCCTTTAATTACATTATTATTATTATATAAATGAAACGGTTTTCTTCATTGCCGTTGTAATCTACAATATTGATTCTCCTGGTATAGTGGACTAGCTGTCTGTTATGCTATCTTTCGGATGACTGGTATGTAGGGGTGGGGAGAGGAGGATTGGTGCCTTTTTCTTCCCGGCTAATGCAAATGTATCATCAATGTAGTTTAAACGAGACATATTATGGTCTTTTCCCAACAAGTAAACATGGTATTTGAGTTCCAGAAAACCTGTTTTTGAAGCTGTTTGCTGGATATAGCTTTTATGAAAAAAAAATCTTGCCTACAACTACTCCCGGCTGTTACAGTCCCTGCAGAATGCGCTGTTTCTGGTGTCTGGAGCTGCTCGTTCCGCTGGTCCACAACATCGTAGCTATGCTCTGATTGGACGGGAGTGGGGAAATGGGAGGCAATATTCAACTGTGACCCCCCTTTTCATATGAGGTGGCGCCGAAACTGACTCGCTCGTTTGGTAACTGTAGGCGGGGTACTTTCAGAAATGCATGTGTCACTCAAAAAATCAAAGTTTGTGCGGGTGTGGGAGCAGCGGAGACAACTACCAAAGATCCCAGGAAAAGTGTTGTTTTCATGATATGTTCCCTTTAATGAGCGGCTGAGATGGGAAACACGTATCCTCACAGAGGGTTCAATTAAATTCGATTGTATTTGTCTAGCCCTTAATCACAGGTACAGTCTCAAAGGGCTTACCAGGCCGTACGTTGATGTCACCCCCCCTTACCCTTGTACCCCCCAGAGGGCAAGAAGAAACCTCCCTTCATTAGCAACTAGGAGGTCTTGAGAAGGACCGCGGGAGTGGGAGACCCCTCAGGAGCTCAACAGGGGCCATAATTGACATACATACATGCAAACAGATATACATATACATACATACATACATACATACATACATACATACACATACATATATACATACATACATACATACATACATACATACATACATACATACATACATACATACATACATACATACATACAGACATACATCCATACATCCAGACATACAGACATACATATATAGAGACAGACAGACAGACAGACAGACAGACAGACAGACAGACAGACAGACAGACAGACAGACAGACAGACAGACAGACAGACAGACAGACAGACAGACAGACAGGCAAAACAGGCATCAAGTCACAGCCACCGCAACACTGTAGAACAGAGAGAATAATGAATTGGAAGGGAAAAGTGCATTGCAACGTCCGTCATCAATACCTTTATTGACGTCAGAATCTTCCGGTGGCGCAGAAGAGCACGTCCTCAAGTGATGTTTGGAAGTTTAGGTTGGGGTCAAAGTGAGGCTGAGGGAGGGAGGGAGGGAGGGAGGGAGAGAGAGAGAGAGAGAGAGAGAGAGAGAGAGAGAGAGAGAGAGAGAGAGAGAGAGAGAGAGAGAGGGAGAGAGAGAGGAGAGGGAGAGGAGAGAGAGAGAGAGAGAGAGAGAGAGAGAGAGAGAGAGAGAGAGAGAGAGAGAGAGAGGTATCTGTGTGTGATGACGAGCAAACGAGCGGATGTCTTCTCATCTGGTCCTGGCTCTATAAAGTCAAAGTTGTTTTCTTTTTTCTCCTTCTTCTTCTACTCCTTTGCCTCCCAACTTGCTCCTGCCATCTGGCAGTGGGCTTTGAAAACCAGGCCAAGTCTCTCCCTCCAGAATGGCATGAAAATATACTCACATAAACCCTGTCATCCTGTTGCTCTCTCTCTCTCCCTCCCTCTCCCTCTCTCTCTCTCTCTCTCTCTCTCTCTCTCTCTCTCTCTCTCTCTCTCTCTCTCTCTCTCTCTCTCTCTCTCTCTCTCTCTCTCTCCCTCTCTCCCTCTCTCCCACCCCTCTCTCTCTCTCTCTTTCTCTCTCTCTCTCTCTCTCTCTCTCTCTCTCTCTCTCTCTCTCTCTCTCTCTCTCCCTCTCTCCCTCTCTCCCACCCCCCTCTCTCTCTCTCTCTCTGAAGTCGTGGTGAAGCAGACAGTGAAGACAGGGATGGTGACGCGATGGCTGTTCTTAGGACCCCTCGGTGGGTCAACAGGCTCACTGGTTATCTCCCATCCTGGTCATTAGGGAGAACTTCGGGAAAGGGGAAAATAAATAAGGAATATGAAACACCTTTTCCGGGACGTGCCTTCATTAGTCTGAGGGGATGTAGAACGACGACGAAAAAAAATGAAGGCAAAAGAACAAGCATTTTATCACTTCATGATTCATGAAAATCCTGTTAATATTGATAAAGCTTAGATTTTATCTCTCCCCCATTGGCATTTGTTATGTCTCCCATCGGGGGAGGGCAGGGGGGGAGGCTGTTGAAACAGCTCTGGTTCAGAGGCTTTGGGGAGAGGGAAGAAGAAGGGGAGGCTCCACCGTGGGGAGGAGGAGGAGGAGGAGGGGGAGGAGGCGGAGGAGGAGAGGGTGGAGGAGGAGGAGGAGAGGGTGGAGGAGGCTCCACCGTGGGGAGGAGGAGGAGGAGGAGGAGGAGGAGAAAGGAGGAGGAAGGAGGAGGAGAGAGGAAGGGAGGGGGAGGAGAGAGAAGGGGTGGAGGAGGAGGGAAGAGGGTGGAGGAGGCTCCACCGTGGGGGAGAAGGTCAGGAGGAATGAGGAGGGAGGTAGAATATGGAGGCAGAAAAGACAGCAGACACAAAATTACGCTGTGACCCAAGCCACCCTGAGTAAAAGTAGTT